>BHFT01039980.1:0-11272 GCA_004320025.1 Laticauda laticaudata
CTCTAGTGATCTGTTGAAGATTTGTGTGAAGATGGGGGCCAATTGGTCAGCACAGACTTTTAAGCAAGAAGGAGTTATCTTTTCTGGCCCTGGTGCTTTTCCTGGCTTCTGTCTGTGTAATAGATCTTGCACTTTTTTTCTGTGATCACCAGAGGTTGTGAGCCCAATGGATTGTTGGCCAATTGTAGAAAGCTTGGCTGTTGTCAGTGTGTTTGAGATATGGGTTTTGGAGATAGGTGGCTGTAGCTTCTTTTCAAATCTGCAGGCTAGTGGGTCTAAGAGAAGATCCTTTTTGAAGTCTTCCATTGGGATATTCTTTTCCTGGAGGTTGGGCCAGCCCCCAATCTCCTGGCCTTCTGGAAGAACCTTAAACCTAGTTCTTCTGGCTGGGTTGGAATCCCAATAAGGCGCTCTATATTGAGAGTGCTGGGATAAAGATCTCCATCACGATGCTACCTGTCCTCATGGTTTTTACTCTTTCTAAATTTTAATCATTATTTTAAAAGATAATCTTATCATTCCACCCAGAATAGCTGGAATAGTGAGATGGATGAAATATTATATATTAAATAAATAAAATAATAAATAAATAAATGTAGTTTGGATCAAATTTAGAGAGAGTCAGAATATCCTCATTTGATCCAGAGATTCACCTCTCCCGCTTCAGAAACTCAGAACCTTAGCATTTGTTATCAACTCTTTAGGAACAGTTGGCTTAATCTAGCCAATGTTTAAACCCCTAGGAGGTAATTATAATCAATGTTTCTTTATAAAAGCTAGCAGCATGATATATAGTCTTTCTGTTCAGGCAAGGATAAATTGTCTCAGAAGTTGAAGTCTGCAGTTGTTTGATCAGGAATACACATTATTCTTTTCTTTTTTACATAATCAAACACAGTGAGTGATGTACTGTGGATATGTTTAAACAAACGGTGTCTCCCAAGAATTACAAATGGAAGGCAAATTCTAGAGAAAGCAATGGGAATTGCACTTCCAAATATGTATAAACAAAGGTGGTTATAATAGGGTAATATGCATCTTAAAAGATATTGCAATAATACCCTCCATCTTACTCTTCAAGGAAAAATGTTACAAACAGTAGAATGAAGAGCCCAGAGGATGGAGTTCCAGCCCAGAGGATGGAGTTAATTAAAGGCTTATTATTCCAATAATAAATAAACCCATTATTCTCTATCAGAGGTAGAGAACCTGTGGACCTCAGGGTAATACTGAACTAATATTCTCAGCATCTTTTACCTTTAGCTATGTCAGCTTGAAACTCGTAAGGCATACTCAGGAGATTGAAAACTAAATCTTAAAAAGATACCAAAAAACAGGCAGCTTCTTCTAGGCAGCTTTTTAGATTTCCAATCTAGTCAGCAACTTTTTCTTATACTCAATATTTGCATTTGTCACATTGTGTTCAGAACTCTTGTCATAAATATTGCCATGGGTTATATTTTACTCAAAGCAGATTTCTTCTGCTTGTCTGCAAACCTTACCTGTTCAGATAATTTTTTAATATTCCCCACCCCCAATCTTTTTTATAACACCTTTATTTTAACTAAACATTACTTTGACAGCCTGGAATCTTTCTGTCCCTGAACACTTACTCTGTTTTCTTATTGCTGACTTAACATTTGAATAGCATAGAGCCTTTCAAGAGTCATCAGTATTCCCTTTTCTCATTTTAGTACCTGGAAAGCTTAAATAACTCAGGCTAATGAGATTCTATTCTGATGACATTATAATTCTTTAAAAAATTCAGCTCAATACTAATAGTCAATTCCTCATCTTATTCTGTCCTTTTTTATATTCATTTATGCCTTTAAAAAGATAATTTGCATTTAAATACCCATTTAAATATGTATGTGTACATGAATTTTCTCTCAGAATATAAATTTGTTCCTTGGTGCATAGTGGTTGATGAATAACTACATTCTAATCTGCATCTAAAGCTAACTAATATGAATCAGATCATATTACATCTCCCAAGCCTGCATTTCCTCAGGTTCCCTATGTTGTTTTCATTTTGTATTGTAATAATAATTTATGCATGATCCATAATTCCTAATAAATATGATCAATTTTTTTTATTTATCTGTAACTTCCCAGAACTGTGGTCTGAATCTGAAAAGAAAAAAGAAAACTATACATATTTGGCTGGAAGAACAATTATTTTAAAACAATGATTGCCTCTTCAAACATGGAACAAACTATGATTAAATGCCATTTAATTTTCTACCTACCAACACTATAGAACCAATCAGACTTGCTCCCTCAATTTTCTTTATTGTATTGTTTTCCAGAAACCAGAAAGTCCACTTGCCCCTTAAAAAGCATATTTGGGTCTAAACAGAGAAGCCATCCATACAGGGGGTAGGATCCTACTGGTTCGCACCAGTTCAGTAGAACCAGTTATTAATAGTCTTGGTAGTTCGAAAAACTGGTAAAATGGGCCCTTGGCTGGCCCTGCCCCTTTCCGCCCGCTGCTCCATTCCTGGCCCAGTTTTTCATTATTGCACATGTGCTACATTACACGCATGAGCAACAATTGGGAACAAATTCTCCCCCACTTGCCCCTCAGTTTCTGGCCTAGTAATTCATTATTATGCATGCGCGACATTGCATGCATGCATGACAATCAGGGACAGCATTATCCCCTGCTGCCAGCCCCACTCCGCCCACACTTTGGCTCAATTCTCGGCCCAGTCAGCCATTATTTCACATGTGCAACATCGTGCGCATGCGTGACAATTGCTGACAGCATTCTCCCCCGCCCGCCCCATTCTGCCTCACCACTACTTGTAGCACATGCTTCCCACATTTTCCCACCCATCGGCATTGCTCCCAGCAGCAGCAGTAGCAGCGCCACCCAGCCAGCCATCGCTGCCTGCCTTCTGCCGCTCTGCTTGATCTGGGTGAGGGCAAGCCCCAGTCGCCACTGCCGCTAGCTGCCCTCGCCTGCCTGGACTGCCTCACCCAGACTGCTTCACCTGGACTGCTTCCCCCAGGCGGCCACCATTACCAAAGATGCAGATCAGTGAGTGAGACCTCCAAGCAAAATCCCGTCGCCTACCTGCTGCCACCGCCAGCCCCAGTTAAGTCCTGACAATGACTCCAAGATTGCAGCCGCCCTTGCCAATGCTGCCTGCCTCATCCACTGCCATCTTTTCTCACCCGCAGCCCTCCATCGTTGCTGCCTTGGCTTCCACCACCAATTGGTAAGTGAGGAGGCAAAGGCAGCAAGCCCCGCCAGTCACCTACCTTCTGCTGCTGCTGCCACCAAACCCGGTTGACTCCCGGGCCGACCGCCCAGCCATTCTCGCCGCAGAAAGTTCCAAGAAGACCAAGGAAGGTCCTGATGTAGCTGGCTAGCCAAGTTGCCTGCCTAATTTTGGTAAGTTGCTTTTTAAAATTTCTTTATGTATTTCTTTATTTTTTTAGTATCTGTTTTGGTTTTTGTAATGATAAAAACAAAATAGATACTAAAAAAATAAATAAATACATAATAAAAATTATTTTAATATTATTGTTAGATGTTGATACTTCTGTTTGTTTCTCCTTTGCTTTTTGCTATTAGGAAAAAGCAAAGGAGAAATATAAGTATCAGTATGTAACAATAACAGTAGTGTAACAAAAACATTTTCATTTATGTATGTATTCAGGTTTTCAGTATCTCTATTGTTTGTATGATTAATAAAAACAAAATCTGTACTACAAATATTATTAAACAGTCTTTAAATATTTTAATAATCTTTTTAGTATAGGTTTTGTTTTTATTATTCATAAAAACAGAACAGATGCTGAAAACATGAATAAATACATAAATAAAAATTGTTTTGTTATACTACTGTTATTGTTACATATTGATACTTATGTTTCTCCTTTGCTTTTTCCCAATAGCAAAAAGCAAAGGAGAAATTAACAGAAGTATCAACATGTAACAATAATAGTAAAATATTTTTTATTCATATATTTATTTATTTAGTATCTGTTTTGTTTTTATGAACAAGTATTGTCAGGCAGGACATATATCATTTAGAAAAAAAAAACAAAGGAAAAACAAGCATCAACATGTAACAACAGGAGTGTAACAAAAAACTTAACTAAATTTCTTTGAATTGGCTTATTTCTAATTCTGTTAATATATCAACATGTTTATAACTATCAACCCTCTGTATTTAATTCATACATAGCAATGATCATTCTCTGCCTAATTTCTACCTCTTATCTCTATCCATTTCTGCACATTGTAAATTTTTTTAAAATTTCATTTTCATCTCTAGGGATCTCTTCATTTTTCCACTGTTGTGCAAACATAATTCTAGCTGCTGTTAACACGTGTAAATTAAATATGTATTTGTATTCCCTTTATTTACATGGTACAACAAAAAATTATTCTGGTTTTAAAATTTAAATCTTATATGGTTGCTTTACCATTTTTTGTAACCTTGAACTACATCCTTTTGAAGGAGCTGTTTGAGTACTAGCAGAGCCCAATACTGAACTTAATTCATATGTTCCATGTTTTTTAAACTGAGGAATAAATTTCAGAAAAAGAATTTCATTATTGCTCTATGAATGTGCCTAACAATTACTGTGCTTCTCAACAAAATAAGGCCGGGCCTTATTTTTTTTTGACTCCTGAAAAAATTGGCTATGCCATCTTTTCGGGGTGACTTAATTCCCCCCCCCTGCATCCTCAGGAGGGTGGGTGGCAACGGCTTGGATGTTGACCTCGGCCTGTGTGGGGCACTTCATATCGGTAGACCTTTGCCACCATTGCTTTCCCTTCTCCCCGTGCTGCTGAGGCGTTAGAGCAACACCACAGCGTTTGGCACAGTCACGCGCAGCCAGCCAGGGGCTTCTTCCCGCAACCGGAGCCCCAGCGGAGACACTCGCTTCAAGGCACTCCTGTTGCCACCTCACCTTCACCTTTGAAGGCAAAGCCAATTCTTTTAAAACGACGCCCTAACTACAGTACGACAAAGCCTCCCTCTGCCCGAGAGGGCAGCCCAACCTCACCTGGGGAGGTGAATCTCCAGGGGCTGCAGCGCAGGATCGGCCCACCCTGGGAGAAGCGCCCAAGCTGCCATCTGCCTGGTATCCAGGTATGCCAGCAAAGTACTTCCTAATGGCAACCCCTCCCACCATTCCCTCCCTTTCGCATGTTTAATATAAACTTAATTTGGCTGGTGGGCTAATTTGATTTTTATGCCTATAAAACATGCTGGACTTCCTTATTTGGGGGAGGCCGTATTGTTGGAGAAACACTGGTACATCTCTTAAGCTAACTTTAGATGATTTTGTACTATTGTCTTTTTTGTGCTATATATATCTGTATAAGGCTGTAAAAAGCTTCAGTACATTTTTAAGCTGCATTCTAAAAAACATTAGGTGACCAAACATGGGCTTCCCCTGCTTCTCCCTTCTCTCTCTCTCTGCTATAGAGAGAACATTCCAATTAGGGACTGTTGGTCCAGGTAAGTAGTCTTGTAGGAAAGATTTTTGGTGCCATTACTGGCACAAATAACAAACTCTTTTTGGTTTGTTAATAGTATTTCCATTTTAAGCATTTCTTTTTCAATTATGAACTGTATTATTAAAACTATCAGCCATTATTTATATGCACAGTGCAACATCTTCTTTTTTATAGACTGTCATTTTCAAATCCACTTTCAGTTCCATCTCAGTCTTGTCTGGTGAAACTTGTTCCTCTTCAATAACATCTTTTAAACACAAACTAGCTATAGTGTCAGGGACTCTGAAAAGTAACTGAGTATTACTGATCTTCGTTCTTCACCTGCTTTCTTCGCTTACCACTGCCTTCACCACTCTATTTACAATAACAGTCGAGTCCAAACCAATACATTGTTGTTGTTTTTTGCAGTATATTACCAAGATAAAAAGGCAAATGAGTTTGGCCAAAAGAGTCCAAAAGAGTCACAACCACAACCATTGGAGTCTGAGGAAAGCAGTGCCAGCACATCATCCACACTGCAACGAGGGGAAAGCAGCGCCAACACATCATCTACTCTGCAACTAGGGGAAAGCAGTGCCAGCACATCATTGGAAGAACTGAGTTGGACATTGAAAGGAATTTTCCTGACTGTTGGACACTTGCAGCAGTACAATTTTAGGGAAAAATATGATGGACTGGAAGTTTCCCAGAAAAAATAGGTTGCAAGCATTTTAGAAGATTTGAAATTTCAACCAAAGGAAAAAAGTATTCATGAAGCAAAGGAATGGAATTATGTCCAAATTGAACCAGCAGAAAAGAGTAAAGAAGTGCAGCAAGCTTCTTTCAGAAAGAAATTGAAGGAACATTTCTCATCTAAGGCTCACAACATTTGTACAGATAAGTTGAAGCAATGTGAGCAGGATATGATAAAGGACTGGAGAGGATAACTGAGCAATACTTGGGTAGTACATGTAGAGTGTTTACTACAGTGCAGACCATTTTCACACATAGAAGATTTGATTGAACTGCAAATAAAAAAAATGATTTAGATTTAGGAACAGGGCTGCATTCTCGTAAAACTGCAGATGCAATAGTAGATTTCATTGCAAAAGACGTTAGGGGTTGATCTTAAACTACAGGCATCTTCCACTGGTTGTTTCAAAGCAAAACAACCCACAGGGCCCTTTCCCCTACCACATTCCCAAAGAGGTGAGAAAACCTCAAGGTGTTCTGGTGCAAAGATACAAGTTATAAAATAGCAGTTGTCACAGGCAATAGTGATAAATCGAATTCAACTGAATGGCAGTATCACTTTAAAATAATCAATGCAAAAAGAATACATCAGGAGGGTCCACAAAATATTAAAATCAAAACTGAATTCTGGAAACATAATTAAAGCCTTTAATAAACAGCAGTTCCAGTGATACCCTACCCAGCTGGAATCATCAACTAGGCTGTGGCTGAACTGGAAACCTGGACTGGAAAATGTGTAAACTTTTGAATATGTACCACGCTTTACATAGGAATCTTGAATGTAAGATCTATGAATCAAGGCAAGCTGTACATGATCAAACAAGAGATGACAAGATTGAATATTGACATCTTAGGAATCAGCAAATTAAAATGGACAGGAATGGGTAAATTTATTTCAGATGACTATCAGGTATACTATTGTGGACAAGAATCCCTCAGAAAAAATGGAATAGCCTTCATAGTCAATAAAAGAATAGGAAAAGCAATACTGGGATACAATCCCCAAAATGACAAAATGATCTCAGTTCGAATCCAAGGCAAACCATTTAATATCATAGTAGTCCAAGTCTATGCCCCAACCACTGGTGCTGAAGAGGACGAAGTTGACTGGTTCTTACGACACTATAAGCCCTACGACACCTTATAGAATTAACACCAAAAAATGATGTCCTTATCATCATGGGGGATTGAAATGATAAAGTAGGAAGACAAAAGATAACCAGAATAACAGGAAAGTTTGACCTTGGAATACCAAATGAAGCAGGGCACAGGTTGGTAGAATTTTGTCAAGAGAATATGATGGTCATAGTAAACACTCTTTTCCAACAACCCAAGAGACAGCTTTACACATGGACATCACCAAAACAGAAATCAGATTGACTATTTGCTCTACAGCCAAAGATGGAGAAGCTCTATACAGTCAGTAAAAACAAGACCAGGAGCTGACTGTGGCTCAGATCATGAGCTTCTCATTGCAAAATTTAGGCTTAAATTGAAGAAATTAGGGAAAAGCACTAGGTCACTTGAGTAGGAACTAAATCAATGGTTGCCAGTCAGTGGGCTGGGGACCACTGATGGTCCATGAGAAAATTTTGGTAATCCACAGAGAAATGTCCCCCCCAAAGCATCCCCCGAAAGCAATTAATTCAGGCTGTGTGGGAACACAAGGCTGTGCTGCCCACATGGCCTTCCCACCTGCTGGTCCCCACCCGTCAGCCAAGCGCAAACCTTGAATAGAGCAATATGAGCTGGAACTGGAAGGTAAGACCAATGGTGGGGGAGGGAAATCAGCCCCGGGATGGCTTGCTGACGTTGGTGGGAAAGTTGGTCCCATATTCCAGAGCTTCAGTAATCACAGGACTGGCCCTTTGATCATCCCAGAACAGCTCCTCCAGTCCATAGCAGACCAATGTACCCGGGTGTAGGAGCAGCTGCTCTGGGATGACCAAAGGGCCAGTCTTGTGATTACTGCAGCTCTGGAATATGGGACAGACTTTCCCACTAACATCAGCAAGCCGTCAGTCAAAATTCATATTAGTGGTCCGCAGGATTTAAAATTATGAGTTTGGTGGTCCCTGAGGTCCAAAAGGTTGGCAACCCCTGAACTAAATCATATCCCTGATGAATATACAGTAGAGGTGACAAATAAATTTAAGGAATTAGATCTGATAGAGTGCCTGAAGAACTATTGACAGAGATTCACAACATTGTATAAGAGGTAGCAACTAAATTCCCAAAGAAAAAGAAATACAAGAAAGCAAAATTGCTGTGTGAGAAAGCTTTGCAAATAGCTGAGGAAAGAAGGGAAGCGAAAGGCAAGGGAGAACGAGAAAGATACACCCAAATGAATGCAGAATTCCAGAGAATAACTAGAAGAGATAAGAATACCTTCTTAAATGAACAGTGCAAAGAAATAGAAGAAAACAATAGAATAGGGAGTACCAGAGATCTCTTCAAGAAAATTGGAGATATGAAGGGAAAATTTCATGCAAAGATGGGCATGATAAAGGACCAAAATAATAGGGACCTAACAAAGGCAGAAGTAATTAAGAAGAGGTGGCAAAATTACACAGAAGAACTATGCAAGAATGAGCTTAATGTCCCTGATAACCACGATGGGATGGTCACTGACCTCGAGCCAGACATTCATTTATGTATGTATGTATGTATTTATTTATTTATTTATTTTTATTTGTCAATTGCTTACAAGAGAATAGGTATAAGTAAAAATATAGTTATGAATACATGGACACATATAAGAAAAATAAAAAATATATAAAAGAAACAATAGGACAGGGACCATAGGCATGTTGGTGCTCTTATGCATGCCCCCTACAGACCTCTTAGGAAAGGTGTGAGGTCAACAGCAGACAGTCTAAGGTTAAAGTTTTTGGGGTTTGGGGAAAAAAACCACGGAGTCAGGTAGAGTATTCCAGACATTGACCACTTTGTGGCTGAAGTTGTATTTTCTGCAATCAAGTTTGGTGCAATTAACCTTGAGTTTGTATCTATCCTAGAACGTGAAGTGAAATGGGTCTTAGGAAAACTGAGCAACAACAAAGCTAATGGAGAACAGTTGAGCTGTTCAAAGTCTTAAAAGATGATATAGTAAAAGTGTTACACTCAATTTACCAGCAAATTTGGAAAACTCAACAGTGGCCAAAGGATTGGAAAAGGTCAGTTTACATTCCAATTCCAAAGAAGGGCAATGCCAAAGAATGTTCAAACTGTTGCACCATTGCACTCATTTCATATGCTGGTAAAGTTATGTTTAAAATCCTACAAGCTAGGCTCCAGCAGTATGTGGATTGAGAACTACCAGAAGAACAGGCAGGATTTCGAAGAGGCAGAGGAACTAGAGATCAAATTGTCAACATACATTGGATGATGGAGAAAGCTAGGGAGTTTCAGAAAAACATCTACTTTTGCTTTATTGACTATGCTAAAGCCTTTGTGTGGATCACAACAAATTGTGGCAAGTTTTTAAAATGATGGGAGTACCAGACCGTCTTATTTATCTCTTGAGAAACCTATATGCGGGTTGAGAAACAACAGTGAGAACTGGACACAGAACTACTGATTGATTCAAAATTGAGAAAGGAGTCCGGCAGGAAGGTATACTGTTGCCCTGCCTATTTAACTTATATGCAGAGCACATCATGAGAAAGGCAAGGCTAGATGAATAAAAAGTTGGAATTAAGACTGCTAGGAGAAATATCAACAACCTCAGATAAGCAAATGATACCACTCTAATGGCAGAAAATGAAGAGGAACTAAAAAGGGGGTTTAGTTCCTCTTCATAGAAGGGGTTCTGGTCTACATAGATGACATTTTAATATACACTAAAACAAAAGTTGAGCATGTGAAACTTGTCCGGGAAGTGCTAAACAAACTCCGTACTGCAAAACTTTACATAAAGCTTTCTAAATGTGAATTCCACAAGGATAAAATTGACTACCTGGAGCACAAAATTTCCCACGAGGGCATGGAGATGGACCCAGGGAAAGTGCAAGCACCCCACACCCGCAAACAACTGCAAAGCTTCCTGGGGTTTGCAAATTTCTACCTGAAATTTATCCCAGCATTTGCACAAATTGCACTCCCAATTACTAACCTGTTGAAAACAAAGGGGGGGTGGGATAAACCAAAGCAGCCCCTAAACTGCACCATGGAATGCCATTAGATAATCTGAAATAATTGTTCTCAGCCAAACCAGTCCTAAAACACCTAGACCCAGAGCAGTCTTTAATCATACAAGCAGACACCAGTGACATAGAGGCTGGAGCTGTCCTACTCCAAGAAAACAACAGGGCAAACTGCAGCCCTGTGCATATACGACTAAAAAACTAAATTAAACTGAACAGAAATGGCCATTTGGGAGAAGGAGGCATACACAGTACAGTGGGCTCTTCTAACCTGGAGGCACTTCATGGAAATAAAGTCCTCTTCAAAATCTGGACTGATCATAAAAATCAAAAAATGGAGGCTCTGAAAACCCCATGGAAACTCCTCAAAACAAGTCTGCTGGGCTCAATACTTTTAAGTGTTTTAACTTCAATCTCAAATATTACCCTGGAGGAATGAAGTTTTTAGAAGATAAACTATCCAAAAAGCCACAGTATAAAAGTGGAAAACCAGAAGTGATCAAACCCCTACTCCCAGCCTCCCAGCTGGCAGCCAAAGTAATAACCAGGGGCAAGCTAAACAGGATCCCTTAATGGACAATGACACCTCTCAGGCATTCAAAAAAGCCCTACTAACCGATGACTGGTTCCTAGCCTATAAAAACACCTGTTCACTAAAAGATGAACTGGCTTGGGTGGGAGGAAAATTATAAGTTCCAGCCAGCCAAAGAATTCCTCTCATGCAAGCATGTTACTACTCCAAACTGACTGGTCACTTCGGTTTCGTGAAAATCCTGCACCTTAATAAAAGGCAACTGTCAGCCTTCAAGATCTACTATTGCTTTGCATCTTTCGGATGTCATAAGTAATGGGGGGAGGAGGGGGTGAGTCTGGGAAGCGAGCTGGAGGTGTTACATTCTACTGTTGTATA
>BHFT01039981.1:0-14943 GCA_004320025.1 Laticauda laticaudata
CCTGATGATGGCAGATGAGATTCTGCTGAAACGTTGCTACAACTTTAAAAGCACAACTACAATGACGTGGGATAGTACCCGAAGGAAGCTGAACAGCACGTATATATTTGTATATATATGTATATGTGTATATATATGTATATGTGTACATATATATCTATATATGTGTGTGTGTGTATGTGTATGTATGTGTGTATATATATATAATGTGTGTGTGTGTATGTGTGTATTGTTTATATTTTTATATATTTAGTCTGGTTTTCTTCCGGTTTTTAAGATTCTGGCGAAAAGCAAGCAGCATTTTTCCTGACCTGAAGCAGAGGGGAGTTTTTGGTGTTGATGTGGTTGATCAGAAAATGCCAATTAAAATTTCGCAGTTCAAAGGTTAATAGATGGAACAGAGGGACCCATAGAAGAATCGTGGAGTTTTTTTTTCCATCGGAAACGAAGCAGATCTCCCTGTTCCCCCTTCCCCTGCCTTGTGGAGGGGGTGGGGAGATGTGGTCCCAGTTAAAGGCCTTCTTAGTTATCCTGCGGGGATAACCGAAACACCATCTTCCTGGCATGGAGGCGAAACCTTGCAGAGAGAACAAAGCTGCATACATTTCATGTCCTCCATTGCCTGTCTATACAAAAAGGGGGGGAGAGAAAAGGGGGCAGTCAGTCTCCAACAGACCCTGTTTTAGGTCTGTTGGAATCTGGTTCTGCATGCTGGAAATAAGGAAGAATTAGGGGCATTCCCCACTCCCCAAAAATGAACGATGTCCTAAACCTTCTGGAGTACTATTTCCCTTAGGAAAGGAGCAGTGTGGCTTGTCATAAGACGACTCTCTGGAAAACTTTTAAGTTTGAGCCAAGGCTCTTCTGAGTTTAAAAGGGCCTCTGAGCATGTGCAAAGAGTACACGTGTGCACACACACACACACACACACACACACACACACACACACACAATGCTACACAGGTACCAAGAGTCTAAGCCAGGGAGACTGAGGCCAGGATTTCCAACAGGTGAATTCTGGAAATCTATGGAGATTCTCAACCATCTAGATCATGGTTGTTCCGAAAGGTGTATTTTTCCCCAAAAGGCAACTGGAGTTTGTTTGAAAATATTTTGCTTCTTATCCAAGAAGCTTCTTCGGTTCTGGAAAGCTGCTTGGATGAAAAGTGAAATGTTTTCAGAGGGGAAAAAAAGAAACCCTCCCAAGAAAGTCCAGTTGCCTTTTTGGGGGGGGAAAAAGTACCTTTGGATGAACCCTTCCTTTCTGAAAAGGATGAATTCCTTTTCAGACAGGAAGGGAAATTAATTTTCCTGCAGTTGGCAGAGATCCTGGCAAGGACCTCAACCCCATAACCTCAGCTGCATTATTTTCATCATCATCATCATCAGTTAAGAGCAAAACCCATTCGCCAGGCATGATTCGTGTTGCCAAAATGGAACCATTCACACACAAGGTGTGAAGGAGAGTGAAGTTTGGGAGAAGTCTGACTTTTTGCATTAGTACAATTACAAGTAGATCTCAACTTACAAATGTAATGGAGCCTGCCGATGACAGTCATAAATCACGACAGTTGTGACCCACGTAAGGGATCCAATTTTACAACCTTTTTGAAGCAACACCACAGTCATTAAGTGAAACCATTCTTTGGTATGGGCTGGTTTTGCCAAAACAAGGAAATGAACGCCAGTTTTCAGCAAAAAACATCATAAAAAGCATTCAAGTGGGACACTTGCATAGGAGCGCATAAGATTGCGCATAAGCCACTATTACTGTTATGCGATTATTATCAATGATAGGTATATTGTGATTAACATGATGCTTGTCATCTTTTTGTTGCTTAAAACCAGCTGAACTCAGACAACACGCCATTCATAGAGTTTTTTATGTTTATTAAAGAAAAATGTATCACGCACACACATATATAAAAGCGAAATACCACTCACGCGTCATCAGAAAATCTCCAGAATTGTAAAGCCTACAAACTTGAAATTTAACACTTATGTTCCTCTTGGCTTCTCGATGCTCACTAAGAAAGGATTTTTCAAAATGACCATCAGAGCATTAGTTATTATTATTATTATTATTATTATTATTATTATTATTATTATTATTATTACTATTACTATTATTATTATTAACATGCTCTGATGCTAAGGAGTTCTACTCCCCCTCCCCACTTGAAAAATTAAGGCAATAATTGTCTTGAATCAAACAGTACATTTATGATTTAGTTCTATATATAAAGTGGCATTTTTAAACTATCTAACAATATATGTTTTAAATAGGTTTTAGACTAGGTTTTTAATTATTATTATTATTATTATTATTACTTTAATTATTTTACTTTTTAAATAACTGTGTAGTGTGATTGTGATGTGGTGTTTGGGGCACTGTGCTGGAGTAGCTTTCCAATGTCATTGTACTTTGAATGCAATAACAATAAAGGCTATTCTATTCTATTCTATTCTATTCTATTCTATTCTATTCTATTCTATTCTATTCTATTCGAAATCCAAATGCAAAACACAAGCAGAGGAGAGGAGTTTCAGTTTCAGAGCACCAAGCAGCTTTAGTACAGAACAGTTGAGCTAAGCCACACCCAGGCTCCTTGCTGTCTCCTTGCTCACACAGCAAATATTCTTTCACTTTCCAAACAACCCTCAATTCTCTCACACACTGACAGGACGCCAGCCAGATGAATACCGATGGATGCTGGTAGGCAGAGGCAGAATTTTTTCCCCTTATTTTCCTCTCCAAAAACTAAGCCCAACCACGGGTATAGCACAGATATCAAGCTAGTGTGTGTACACACACACACACATATAGTTGCAAAAGACGATCAGGTGACCCTGGGACACTAAATATGAGTCAATTGTCAAGCATCTGGATATAAATCCCATGACTGTGGGAATGCTGCAATGTTTATTAAGTGTGAAAAACGGTCATAAGTCACTTTAGTGCCATGTTAAATTCGGACATTCACTCAACGAACTGTTGTAGGTCAAGGACTACCAGTGACATCCTCACAATACAATATCGACCTTTCATCTAAATCACAGAATAACAGAGTTGGAAGGGACCTTGGAGGTCATCTAGTCCAAACCCCTTTGCACCATACATCCGCGGAGTAGTAGTTAACGGAAGGGAACTACCGTCCTCCAGCCCATATCTGGACATTGTTAAGTTTCTTCAGTGCTACACTGAATTACTGGAGATGATTTAAATCAGGAGTCCCCCACCCTCCTTTTGGAACCGGTCCCCATGAGCAACAGACACTTGTGCAAATGGAACTGTTGTAAGTTGAGAAGGACTTGGACTTTCCCTACTATCATCTGTTGGAAAGTGTGGTCTTGGTGCTACAATGGAGAGATCGGGGTGTGTGCATGTGTTTGTGTATGTGTGCGTGTGGGGGTTGCGTGTCATGCTAAAGACCCAGATTGCGCTTCTCCGAAGAGGGAGGGGGTGGCAGTAGAGTGAAAGACAGAATTCGAAACACCTAAAGCAGAGGTCCCCAACCTTTCCTACTATTACTATGAATCCTCCCATCTTTCCTTTTGCCCTTCTCCTCCCACTTGTGACTGTATGACTGTAACCTTGCTGCTTGTATCCTAAAGATTTTCATTGACTGTTTCCTAGCATGATTTGATCGCTTATTGTGCCCTATGCCAATTATTAAGTGTTGTACCTGATGATTCTTGACGAATGTATCTTTTCTTTTATGTATACTGAAAGCATATGCACCAAGACAAATTCTGTGTCCAGTCACACTTGGCTCATAATTCTATCTATATATTTACCCAGGTAGATATATCTATCCACCCACCCTGCAGCCCTGGAATGCTTCAGATACATTTTCATTCCCCTTACAACAGGAAATAATTACATGCACATTGCTCTGCATATAATTTTGAAAACTTCTAAACCCAAGTTTTCGAACCCAACTTCTAAACCCATACTGTCTCGCAACACTAGGCCTAAAGAGACCTGGATCTAACGAGTAGAGGATGAATAAATGACATCTTTTTTTTAGAAAGAGAGAGGGGGGGGGAGAGAGGGAGGGAGGGAGGAAGAAAGAAAGAAAGAAAGAAAGAAAGAAAGAAAGAAAGAAAGAAAGAAAGAAAAAAAATAAGAAAGAAAGAAAGCAAACTCAAATGGAGTCATCTGAAAGAGGGTATTGCAAGTTGCGGGCACCCTCCGGGAGTTCAGCCCAAGCTGCAGCTCTTTGCTGGAG
The DNA here is from genome assembly GCA_004320025.1 of Laticauda laticaudata. Lineage (NCBI taxonomy): Eukaryota > Metazoa > Chordata > Lepidosauria > Squamata > Elapidae > Laticauda > Laticauda laticaudata. The sequence continues at coordinate 4,233 of BHFT01039981.1, forward strand.
GTGCCACTTGGTCGATCTCCTGCGTGTCATGACATGCCATGGGTTCCTGCAGCCCGAGATCAGGAGTCTTCAAACTAGACAAGTTTTAGACTTTGTGGACTTCAGCTCCCAGAATCCCTGAGCTAACACGACTGGAGGAGGAATTCTGGGAGTTGAAGTCCACAAGTCTTAAAGCTGCCAAGTTTGAAGACCCCCTGCACCTAGTTCCTGCTTCACTAAGACTGCTTGTTTTAGGGCCATCTCCATGGCCTCGACATCATCCGGAGCTTAAGCAGCCAAAGATTTTCACCCCCCTCTTTGGCCAATTGAACCCTCCCAAAGGAACCAATCCTGCTCAGCCGGAATCCCCAAGCGGCGCAGGATCTATTCCGTGCCTGATCCTTGCGGATAGACAGCCGATTTGAGCTCCTGCTGGGCAAAATAGTGGCAAAACCCACCAAAAATAGTGGGCAAAACCCAGCAAAGCAGAAAACTTCCCAAAGCTGGCAAAGCTCAACGTTGGAAAGAATGCCTTTCTTTCATCCTCAAATGCTCCCTGCAACCCTCTTTCAAAAACAGGCAGTCCTTCACTTGCAATGGTTCATTTACTGACCGTTCGAAGGGACGGCGGCAGTGGAATACCCAACTTACAACCGGGTTTTCAGAGTTACGACCTTTGCAGCGTCCCCATGACTGCATGATCAAGATTCAGATGCTTCACAACTGACTCATGTTTATTTTTTATATATTTATATGTATTTTATTTGCTTTCTCTTTACATTCAATATGGGCTTCACGAACAGGCAGCCGACTCGTGTTTATGATGGTTGCGAGGTCACATGATCCCCTTTTACGACCTTTTGACCTTCCAAGTCAATGGGAAAGCCACATTCACTTAACAACCGAATTACTAATTTATCCAACTGCAGTGACTCTCTTAACAACAGTGGCAAGTAAAACAGGGCAAAACTCACTTAGCAAATGTCTCACTTAACAACAGGAATCCTGGGCTCAACTGCACTTGTGAGTTGAGCACTCGCTGTAAATACGAATTGCCTACTTATTACATACTCTCCTCTGTCCAGAGCAGAGGCTGGTATTCAGCTGGTTCGGACCAGTTCTGGAGAACAGGTAGTGTAAATTTTGAGTAGTTTGGAGAACCAGCAAATACTGCCTCTGATTGGCCCCGCCTCATCTATTCTCCGCCTCCTGAGTCCCAGCTGATCAGCTGGGTCTCCTTTGGTTGCCCTGCACAGGAGAACAGAACTGGAAAGCAGGTTAGTGGGGNGTCTCCTTTGGTTGCCCTGCACAGGAGAACAGAACTGGAAAGCAGGTTAGTGGGGTGGGGAGGGAATGGGGATTTTGCAGTAACCTCCCCCTGCCATGCCCACTAAGCCATGCCACACCCACCAAGCCACGCCTGCAGAACCAGTAGTAACAAAATATTTGAATCCCACCACTGGTCCAGAACCTCTTGTAACCAGTTAGCAAAAGTGAGCGTCCAGTGTGAGTCATGGTGATTATAGGGTTACATCCAGGCAAGGTTCCTTGCTTAAGAATTGGACGTGTTTTGTGTGTGTATCTATGTGTGACTGTCTGTTTGTACTTCCCAGCTGAGCTGTAACTGAAGGATTTCCTCTTGGTCTTCCATCCAAGTATTAACTGTGCCTCTTTCCTACTGCTCAATTGACAAGAAGCAACTGATGGAATCAAGAATCAAGACAGAACCAAGGAGAAATTTCCTAACAGCGAGAACAATTAACTAGTGGAACTGCCTGCCTCTGGAAGTTGTGGGTGCTCCAATACTGGAGGCTTTTAAGAAGAGACTGGACAACCATTTGTCTGGAATGGTATAAGGTTTCCTGCTTGAGAAGGGGTTGGACTAGTAGACCTCCAAGGTGACTTCCAACTCGGTTAATCCGTTTATTTTGAAGGATTGGCCAAATTCGGTACACATCCCACCTTTCTATGGGGCTCCTAAGAAGCAGAGCACATGTTTCTCAGCTTGAAAGCAAGATTATGCTCCCAGTAACTTTCTCTGATGCTTAAAAGTAAATATGCAGTCAGCAGAGAGGGGAATGCTGGTGTCTGGAGGGCCAAAAATTTTCTTGTGTGCTGTGGGAGAGGCGAGACGCATCCCTTCTAACAAACTAAGAAAGTGCCCTCAAGGACGCACAAAATTTTTATTTTCATGCTATTTTCTAAAGCTCTGGCAACCCCCACCCTGCTACATCTACAAGCTAATGTCTACCTATTTTGGCTTTCCAATACTATAAGTTTTTTTTTCTTGTCCCATTTAAAGGAAAAGAAGAAGCAAGTGTACATTGGAGAAAATCCTAATAATTTTTTTGCTCACACCTCAAATTTATATGCTCTTAACTTTATCTGCTTGGAAAACATATTTTTTTTCTTTTCTATCCTTCTGCATGAACTTATATTTTAGATAGCATCTAATAAGAGATTCCGCCACTAGAAATATTAAAAGAGATAAGGTTTTTTTCTTCTTCAAACAAGTGGATTCAAAAACAAATCGATATCTATCAGCTATTTTGTAAACTACGATTGACTTTGCTGGCTAGAGATAATGTGAGTTGTGGTCTGATACAAGGGAGCACCAGATTGGTTAGAGGAGATCTGGAGATTTGACAGGAAGGATCTTCTCAAGAGGCAGGGTAGCTAGCTGAATAGAATAGCAGTTGAGAATATGTCTGATTTCAGTTTCTATTTTGCCATGAAATTCATGTGATGAAGTTTATTACATCATCCTGTGATATCTTGGTTTTGGTCTTAACGTATTGTGGGAAGTCAACCAATTGGGGTCTATGATTAAAGAAACCATGATGAACTGGCTTGATTTATAAATATGATTTACAAAATGGCTTGAGTTCTTAACAACATGCTAAGATGAAACGCAGCTTGGCATGAGAACTGGATCTAGGACAAAGTTGTTGTGTGTGAATAAAGGCCGAAGAACAGGTCCATGACAGCTGCTTTGATTCCTTGCGGGAAGAATACGGATGGAAGTGTCGGATGGATCAGCTCCACTATTATTTTATTTGAGAAGTTCAAGCATAGATTTCCGTAACTGAAAAGGATGGCAAGGAAGAACTCTCATTTTGCTGAGAAGAGGAATGGCTGCAGAAATAATACAAGAAGTACAAAAATTTTAAGAATAAATGTTTCAGAGTCTCAATGTTAACTCATGGCAATTTCCAGGACAAGTCACTGCTGTTTTCTTGGCAAGATTTCAGAAGTGGTTTGCCATTGTCTCCTTCCTAGGGAAAGGGGGGAGGGAGGGAAAGAAAGAGAGAGAGAGAAAAACAAAAAGGAGAGAGAGAGAGAGAGAAAGAAAAAGGACAAAGAGAGAGAGAGAAAAACAAAGAGGAAAGAGAGAGGAGAGAGAGAAAGAGAGTGAGAGAGAGACTGGCCCCCCCAAAAAGTCTGCAGGAAAATTCCCCACCCTGGTTTCTTACTAATCGATCATTCTTTATTTGGGATCGCAGGATACCGTCTCCAGCTCCGTTCTCAAAGGGAGGGGAGAGAGAGACTTTTGGCTTCATGCAAGGAAAGCAGTAGAAATCTTTCTTTCTCTCCTCCAAACTCTGCCAGAATGGTGCAGCCTCTTGGAGGAGGAGGCCTTGCAGGGTCCCAAAGACATATTGCTGGTGGAGTTTTGGGGGAGAGAAAGAAACACTTTTTCTGCTTTCCTTGCATGCAGCCAAAAACAGAAGAAGAAAGAAGTGGAAAAAAGCAGCCCAGTGGCCAGGCCAGGTGCATGGAGTGAGTGGGGCAAGTTCCCCCCCTCCACCCTTCCCCCTTCACCTCACTACCTCATGTTGTGTGCAATGCAAGCGACACAAGCCTTGTGTTCCCACGTGCCATGTAGGCGGCACAGCCTCGTGTTCCTGCACAGCCTGGATTAATTGCTTTGGGGGGACATTTCTCTGCGGATCACCAAAATTTTCTCATGGACCATCAGTGGTCCCCAACCCACAGGTTGGCAACCTTGCTCTATGTTGTCCTTGTTCTTTGTGCAATTTTAACTTTTTTTTTTTTTGCGGGGCGTTCATTTTGCATTATGCAAGACCCCAAGTGGAGTCAGAACCGAATTAATAAAATGCAGGCTGGATTAATTGCTTTGGGGGATGCTTTGCTCTCTGCGGAGCACCAAAATTTTCTCATGGGCCACCAGTGGTCCCCAGCCCACCGGTTGGTGACCACTGATCTGGAAAATTGCCCATGGTAGCATAACAGAGTTTTTGTTTTGTTTTTTATAAATTAAGAAATAGATGGGAGGGGGCAGAATCAGAGCCAAAGTATGCACAGAACATAAAGGGAAAAACTAGGAATAATATTTAAAACTATCTTCTTCACCTGGGTATTTTTCAGGTGACTGCAACCCACAGGATATGGTGGGAATCAAAATTCAGCAGAGGTGCAAGTCTACCTCAGCCTTGAGGACATTATGTTTCTACCAGGGGTGGGATTCAATTTTTTAACAACCGGTTCTGTGGGCATGGCTTAATTGGTGAGCATGGCTTGGTGATCATGTGACTGGCTGAGCGTGGCCAACTCAACATCACTCACATCGAGGCAAGCATCTCCTCGCCTGGCCTCTCATGACTGTGGGGATGCTGCAACAGTCGTAAGTGTGAAAAGGGGTCATAAGTCACTTTTTTCAGTGCCATTGTAACTTTGAATGGTCACTCCACACAAGCAAAGTACCAGCAAAGGAGGGGGAAAAAACTCCAGAGAAGTTCCTGAGAAAGGAAGTCCAGTCCTGCCAAGAATGTAATAAGGGTTAACGAAGAGGCACTTTCTGTAAGCAATACCAGAATGTTTCCTTCCTGCCTTCCTTACAGGATTAGGCCAGTAATTTCTTCTAACAACCGGTTCTCCGAACTGCTTAGAATGTTAACAACCAGTTCTAGCGAATAGGTGCAAACTGGAAGAATCCCACCCCTGGTTTCTACCACTCTGCGGGACAAATTAATTAAGCATTTTACTTCTTCTGAAGATCAGATCAAACTCTCTTCAACAAGTGCTTTAACATTATTCGAGGATGCTTTGATTTCTGAGGAGTAATCTGAATTAATTCCTCACATTTTAAAATATGGGAGCTGTGTTGCCAATGTGATGCCTGACATTTTAAATAAAAGAGGAAACACCGTTTATAAATACGATGTTTATAAACGGTGTATCCTCTGGGAAATGAATGTGAGATTTGCAATAGTTTTCTTATTTTGTATTCATACAAACAGCCACTCTGGGTGAAAACTGGGGGGGGGGGGGNGGGGGGGGGGGGGGGGAGAGGAGAGAATCAATGGCTGGATGACACCTAGGGAGCCCACAAAATAAAGTCCTACTTTATTGTCCCACAAATCCGGGATTAGTTTCGCACAACATGTTAAAATATGGTAAACTATTTTGCACTTCACTGGGCAAATCTGGCCAGTGTTGTTACTCTGTGTTGCAAATCTAAGCCACATAGGCCAGCATGTTGTGGGGAGACAGACAATCTTCTTCTGAGAAGGAAATTACACACTAAAAAATGTCATTCTCAATCACTAGAAAGAAAGACACATTAATTTGATTTTGTACCAGAACTGGATTTTGCTTTGCTTTGCTCCTTTAATCATGAAAAGTTTGTGTGAACTTTGAGTTAATTTAATAAAATATTGCCCCAGCACTTGTGTAAGAGATGTAGTCCTTTCTCTGTACAAGGTAACTATTTTTCACATTCAGAAAAAAACCCAATTCTTTCACATTCTCTCTGCTGCCCAGTGAATGGGGAAGAGTTTTTCAACCCAAATAAGATTGTCAACTGAATTTGTCCATTTATTCTTATGGCAAACAGATGCCTGCATGTTATAAGAAAATACAATAGATAAGAATCCTATTTAGCATTTGGGGTTAGCCTGCCCTAAATTCTTTAATATTACTATAAAGAGGCACCTGCCACACTGTTGGAACTTTTGTTTTTAAAAAAGTAGTTTCTTATTACTTTTCTTTTCCAAAATAAAAAAGTAACATGTAACCAATGTCAATAATGTCTGAAAACTACAGTATGGAGATTGCAAGCAGGACATTAACAAAAGATATTAATTGGGAAAAGACATTCCTGCATATGAACAATTCTTTTGATGAGTTTGAACAAATGCTAGGATTATGGATCACAGACCTACACAACATCACCTTGCCTGTACAGCTGTGCCTTTCAGATAAGTTGGAGTGCAGCATCCATCCTCCCCTTCCACCTGGGGTGGAAATGATGGAAGGGGTGGAAGTCTAGGATGATGAGAGTTGTAACCCATCATGTCTGGAGATCACAGAGTTATGAAAGCTTAGAGTGCTAACAGAAGAACTAAACAGAAATGGTATTTCCATGGAAAGTTTGGGATTCATCAGTAGTTTGTTAATTTTTTACCCCATTTTCCTTGGAAGGTTGGTTACTTGTCGTATGTAGGCAAAGCAGCCTTGGAATAATAATCATCATCATCTGCCTTGGAATGGTAACTTCCATTCTTGGTAACTGCCTTGGAATGAAAATTCCAGTGTATTTATTTATTGGATTTATTTCAATCATTCCCTCCTTCCTCCTCTTATTTTAGATTTTCTAACAATCTTGAGAAGTCGTGTAATTTGACCAAAGGGCGGGATTTGAATTGTATACTTGAGTTAGGACTAGAGTTAGGGATTTGAACTCCAGACCTCAGTCACTGAATGTATTTGGCCTGGGAAAACAGAGCTGGATGAATCACTAAGTACTAACTAACTGGTACCTGCCTCTGTACCAGTTTTTCTCAATCCTGGGCCACTTTCAGATGTGTGGATTTCAACTCCCAGAATTCCCCAGCCAGCCGGGGAATTATGGCAATAGAAATGCATTAAAGCTCCAACTATGTTTCCTTGCAGCTTCAATTCCATTACAGATCTCCATGCGGAGGCCAGGATGCTACCGAGACACGCAATCTAATTTTCTGGTAAGCCCCGTTTTCCAGACTTCCCCTTCCCCAACACTCCTTCTCCTTTTGAATGTCCTTCTTTTGTACTTACAACCCCCCCTCCTTCATGGCGACCATGCATGATGGTCTGGGGGTGATTTATCCCTGTCTTTCAAGGCACTTCATCTGCACACCTGTTTCGGCTCACTAGCAGTTACTGGCATCGCCCACCCTTACCTGAGTGAGCAGAGAAGGAGGAGGAGGAGGAGGGGAAGGAGAAGGAGAAGAAGAAGAAGAAGAAGAAGAAGAAGAAGAAGAAGAAGAAGAAGAAGAAGAAGAAGAAGAAGAAGAAGAAGAGATCGCACAGGTGAGTTTCATTTCCTGACACAGGCCAGCAAACTGGTCCTGAGGGAAAAAAAAATCTCTCCATGGAACTGGTCCCTGGTGCCCAAAAAGTTGGGTGGCCACTGATTTAAATAAATCTGTGAGTGATGTCCCTTTGCTTTACCCCTGGGGGGAAAATTATACCCTTGAGTCGCCATGGGTGAATAGGCAGCAACATAAATCAAATAAATAAATAAAATGAGGCACAGGCAGGCGGTAAATTGGATTGAAAGGGAAGCCAATGGTTATGTCTGCCATTTCAGCAACAGGATGCTGCTGGCTTTATGATTAGTAAAAGGAGAAATTAACCAGGTGACTGTGGACATGCAGGTTAAAGGGAAAGGGGGGTACCTACATCTGGCCTAGAAGCCCCCATGCTGAGTCCTCCAGTGGTTGTTTACGCTTGTCTAACCTGAATGACTTTCTCAGCATCGCTACGGATAGGATGAACGGTTGCAGGAATGGGATGCCTCTAGTCTCATGAAAAGAAGGACTGGGGTGACAGGAAAGCAGTCTTCCAATATTTGAGGGGCTGCCCCAGAGAAGAAGGGGTCCACCTATTGTCCAAAGCACCTGAAGGCAGGACAAGAAGCAACAGATGGAAAGTGATTGAGGAGAGGCACAACCTAGGAGAAATTTCCTGCCAGTGAGAACAATTAAGCAGAAGTTGTGGTTGCTGTGCCATCCCTGGAGGTTTCAAAGGAAAGATTGGGCAACCCTCTGTGTGGAATGGCACAGGGTCCCTTAGTTGGGCAACGGGTTGGATTAGAAGACCTTCAAGATCCCTTCTGACACTATTGTGTAAGTCAGTCTCAGCCCCTCTGGGAGATAACCTGAAAAGATAGCCTGAAAAGAAAACTGTCTCACTGACTGAGAAACCCCTCCAGGCCTGGGGTTGGCCTTGGGGGAAATCAAGGTACATCCGCAGGGACAAGGCAAAGAGGCCTTCTCGGTGGTGGTCCTCAACTCGCTTCTCCCAGGGGAAGGTCAGTTTTGTTTAGAAGCCCCCTTGGACTCCGTAAAAGCCTTTGAAGCAGGATCGGAGGAAAAGCTGGCTGCTTTTGACAGGCCCTGCTTCCTGTTGGGATGTCTGTCTGTCTGTCTGTCTGTCTGTCTGTTCGTCGTCTGTCTGTCTGTCTTGTCTGTCTCTCTCTCTCTCTCTCTCTCTCTCTTATCCAGCATGTTTTTTTTTTTGACCCACCCTTGCCATTTCGTACCAGAGTCAGCGAATGAAAGCACATGCCTTTATCCCAGCAGAGGGCAGAGCCGAAACGTTCAAAAAAAGTTGGTTTAACGAAACTGGGCCACTCTGTGCATATTTATAACTGGTCTCCAAATCCTTGTTGTTGCCCTGCCGCCCCCCCCCAAAAAAAAACAAAGGGGAAAGAACCCAAGGGGTGTGGGTGGGTGGGTGGGTGGTTATTCCCTCCTAAAACCCAGCAGGCTTCCCCCTGGGCAAGCTGCAATCCTAATACACACTTTAAAAACAAAAACAAAACCACATCTCTCTGGAATGTGATGAGAGCTTCGGAAGTCGTGAGAGCTTCATCCCTGGAGGCTTTCAAGAAGAGACTGGACTGCCACCTGTCAGAAATGGTGTACGGTCTCCTGCTTGGTGTGTGGGGGGGAAGGGGTTGGACTGGATGACCTAAAAGGTCCCTTCCAACTCTGTTTATCTATATAAGGTTAGCTGAGTTTTACTTCCCAGGAGGTGGGGGGGGGATTATTTTTGGCTACCACAGGCTATAACTAAGAAAGGCACCCCTCCATTCTCCAGCTTCTCGTGTTTACCCAGATAGTTGGGGGGCAAGAGGCTGAGTCTATAAACTGCTTAGAGAAGGGCTGTAAAGGGGTATATAAGTCTAAGTGCTATTGGTATCCACTCAGCCTTCCATCCTTCCAAGGTGGGTCAAATGAGGACCCAGATTGTTGGGGGGCAAGAGGCTGACTCTGTAAACCACTTAGAGAGGGCTGTAAAGCACTATGAAGTGGTATATAAGTCTAAGGGCTATTGCCCTTCCTTGCTTCCTTCCTTCCTTCCTTCCTTCCTTCCTTCCTTCCTTCCCAGTGGCTAGAATACAGTTTTGCAGGCTGACTCTGCCCACAGCCAGGAGTTTGATCTTGACCGGCTCAGGGTTGATTCAGCCTTCCATTTTTCTGAGGTCAGTAAAACAAGGATCCACACTGTTGGGGGCAAGAGGCTGACTTTATAAACCGCTTAGAGAAGGGCTGCAAAGAGGCATACAAACCTAAGTGCTATTGGAGTTGACTCAGCCTTCTGTCTTTCCGAGGTTGGTAAAACGAGGACCCCAGATTGTGTGTGGGGAGGAGGGGGGGGTGCAATAATGGGCTGACTCTGTACACCGCTTAGAGAAGGGCTGTAAAAGCCCCGCGAAGCGGTCTATAAGTCGAAGGGCGATCGCTAGGAAGCCCTGCTCAAGCCCCACTCCGCGATCCCCGTTCCGACACCATAAAAAAAGGGAAAAGGAAACCACAGACGCTTCGGATGTTGCCTTGTTGGTTTGCGTGAACTCCGCCAGAGCGGGCTAGCTCGGCAGCCCCGGGGTTCCGCGTGTGTCCCCTAGAGCTCAGCCAATCGTGCCTAAGTTTCCCCATTCCAAATCACGGCTTAAGAAACCCCGGTTTAGAGCGACGTGGGACAGAAGAAGAAAGGGCGAAAGGAGGGGAGGGGGGGAAAAAATCTCTGGGTTTTACCCCGCGGGTCCGGTTCCCCCCCCCCCCCCCCAAGGCCNCCCCCCCCCCCCCCGCAATGTCCGGAAACTTTTCTTCCCCTCCCCTCCCCGCTCTCCCCTCCCCTAAAGTTGCCTGGGCTGGGCTGGTGGGGGAAAGGAAGGACGGAGCCAGGAAGGGTCCGGAGCCGAAGCGCTGTCCGCGCGGGGCTGGGTCAAGGGGAGCCGCAAGCGCGGGGCTGGGGTGCGGGTGTCTCACCTGGCCAAGGCCAACACGTGCCTTCTGGTCTCAGGCTCGGCTGGCGCTGACATCGGCCGGCGGCGGCGGCGGCGGCGCTTCCTCCTCCTCCTCCTCCTCCTCCTCNGACATCGGCCGGCGGCGGCGGCGGCGGCGCTTCCTCCTCCTCCTCCTCCTCCTCTCCGGCCAGCAGCTCCGCCGGGCTCCTCCGCGGCATCCTGGAACGAGAAAGGCTCCGGAGCTACGAAGCGGGAAGGAGGCGGAGTTTTCTGGCAAGCCTTGTACGCAAGCAAGCTCCGCGCGATTGGCTTTCGGGGAAAGGATTGTGGGAGATCGGGGGACGGGCGGCTCGGGGAGGGGTCTGCGGACCGCGGCCAACGTGAGGAGAGGAGGGCGAGCGAAGCGGGTGGAGGGGAAGGGGGGCCCCGACCTTTCCCCACCCCTCAACTCAGGAAGGTTGGGCTTGGCCACCCTCA
>BHFT01039982.1:0-19193 GCA_004320025.1 Laticauda laticaudata
ATGTTTCTTAAAAATGATCAGTTGGGCATCTCTGTGCTACTATTAGCTTGTGAAGGAGAGCCCTGATTTGCAAAACCATCTTGATTACTATATGTTCTTGCCATAGTCCATTGTTGCTTTGATGTCTGTGATCTGCTTTACATATTCTATCCCATATATGCTTTGGGGCTGCTGAAGTATTATTTTCTCTCCAAGTTTCTATATACTCCCCAGCTGTGGCTAGTTGGAAGATTAATCCCTCCTGGGGAAGATCATGTCTTAATTTCAATGCTTTTTTCCCTTCTTCTAAGGTCCAAAACCATGCCTGCCGGTGTAAGTTGGCCCAAATACTTGAAAATCCTTACTGCAGCTTTCTTGTCCATGCTTGCCGGTGCACAAACTGTCCACAAATTTTACAAACCTGACCTCGTAAGTACCTTTCCCCACCCCTTGATTGCTTCTTGTCTTCTGCTTCAGAAAGAGAGCCTTATTAGAGATAACATACAATTGGGGTTTTCTTCTACCCCTTACGATATATCGCATAGCTCTTTGGTGATTGCCTTCTATCACCTGCAAATCTTGTCTTTTGCACAGATGAGAGCTCTGTTCTTCTCCCTGGAACTCTCTCCAGATTTTTTTTTAATTCAATTTTTTTTAAATGACACTTTTTTTTTTACTCAGAACTTGGAAATGTATCTCATCATTTAACTGAAGTTACTTATGTGTTATTTGACAATATATACTGTACCTTTTGCTGGAAGGTCAAAGCAGTACAACCGGGGACTGCCACCATTTTATCCATAGAACAACTCTATAAAGCAGTTGATTGGGAATGCAAAACCGGCCCTAAGCGCTAGACTTGGCAAATATGGCTGTAAAACATGGGTGTCATACTTGATTTCACTGAGGGCTGCATCAGGGTTGTGCTTGACTTCGGTTTGTGTGTGTGTCCGTCCAGAGCGGGCGTGGCCAGATCAGTGTCACTCATGTTGGAGTCACCCGTGGACCAAGAGCTCTGACAGCGAAACTGGGCTCCTGAGCTCTGTGTTTGGTTGCAACAGCCTCCTGAAACTCTCTGCCAGTGAAATTGGAGCTCGGGAGAGCCACCTGCAGCCCTCATGTCTCCGTTTTCAACTGTGAAAATGGAACTCCATTTTCATTGGTGGAGGCACCGCGGGCTGGTCCTTCGTGGTTTTCAGGGCAGCCCCTCAGGCCAGATTTAAGCACCCCGCAGGCTGGTCCCAGCCTCCGGGCCTTGAGTTTGACAACCCTGCTGTAAAATCTAGAAATAGTTATTTATAAATAAGTTTAAATAAATTAATGTTTTTTTAATAAATAAAAACATTAGTAGCTTGGATTTTTTTCAATTCAGAAGTTGACAGCATATTAAAGATGCCTGGCATACTCCATTTTCTCTATGTATGAGATGCACCAAAAGCGTTTAAGGGGTCACACTTGAGGTAATTTTTCACTTTCAGTTCAAGTTGCTTCTGGGAGTTAGTCGCTGAACATAGAATAATAAAGTTGGAAGGGACCTTGGAGGTCATCTAACCCCCTACTTTAGCAGGAGATCCTATATCATTTCAGACAAATGGTTGTCTAGTCTCTTTTTGAAAGCCTTCAATGATGGAGCACCCACAACCTCTGAAGGCAAGCTATTCCATTGGATGATTGCTATCACTGTTAGGAAATTTCTCCTTAGTTCTAGGTTGCGTCCCCCTAATTCTTTTCATTAGCCTAGACATAACCAATTCCTGTAACAGTTCTTTGTATATTTTAGCCTCCAGCCCCTAATCATTTTTGTTGCTCTTCTCTGCTCTCTTTCCAGAGTGTCAATATTATTTTTGCATTGTGGTGACCAGAACTAGGTGCAGCATTCCAAGTGTGGTCTAAGGCTTTGTAAAGCGGTACTAGGACTTCATGTGGTCTTGATTCCATCNCAAGTGTGGTCTAAGGCTTTGTAAAGTGGTACTAGGACTTCATGTGGTCTTGATTCCATCCCTCTCTGAATGCAACCTTAATGCGTTGGCTTGGTTGGTTGCTGCCGCACTGTTGGCTCATATTTTAAGAGATTGTCCACTAGGATTTCAAAATCCCTCTCGTAGTTACTGCCATTAAGACAAGTTTCACTTAGTTCATACAGATGGGTTTTTTTAACCTAGGTGTAAAATCTTACTTTTATCTGTGGTGAATTTCATTTTGTTAGATAGGGCCTAAGTCTGTAAAGATCTTTTTGGATCTTGAGCTTATCTTCTGGCATGTTGGCTGTTCCTGCCAGCTTTGTGTCATCTGCAATTTGATGAGTTCCCCTTCATCAATCCCCTTGTCTAGATTGTTTATGAAAATATTGAAGAGTACTGGGCCTAAAACGGAACCTTGGGGTATCCCACAGCTTCCTTCCTCCCATGTGAATGTAGTTCCATTGAGCAATAGATATTGAGTATGATTTGTCAGCCAGATAAAAACCCACTTGGTGGTGGTACTGTCATAGTCTGAGAATGAATAATCGATCTGTAAGTTTCTAGTAATACATTTATATTTCTAAATATAAACTGGAATTCTAAAATGTGTGTATTGACATGAACATTTGATGGATTTGTTTTTGGATATTATTTATTTCGTAGACACCAGATATTCCTCCAGAAGCTGGAGAGTTAAGAACACAAACACCAAGTCTAAAAAATACGAATGAGCCAGTTCAACCTTTACAACCACGATCATGAAAGAATCAGTGTTGCATCCTTCATAAAGTGTTCCTTATGAGGATTGATTATCTGAACACGTACAACTGGGAAATTATGAATATTTTGAAAGGACTTTTGTATTTGTATTGTTTTCTTGAGTCCAAGAATGCCTCTCCTACGGTCTGTTTTTTCCCTCCTCCCCTACAAAGGTGACCTCCTGCTGAGCCATTGCTTGTTTCCATATCTACCTGCAACCTTTACTTCTTTACAATTGCTCTCAACGTGGCAGATCTATGTCAAGTTTTTTCCCCTTGAACATTCTTTGCAGGGTGTAATACATTTTGGAGAATGCTGGGATATATCTGTACAATTAGTTCAATTACCATTTTAAAGCAAATGTTTGGAAACATGTTTTGCTGTAAGTCAATTAAACAAAAGTATCTATTTAAAGATTGGGTTTAGTCTCCCATACTATTGTATTGTGATATGGTTTCCTGCAAAGCAAGCATATGTCAATAACTTAGCAATTTTATTTCAGTGATATTTGGTCCTATTTTGAATTTTCACAATGAACTTCTGATATTAAATGCAATGTTTAAATATAGTTTCTGTAAATGTGAGTTCATTTCTAGACATAATTCACTGTGTTCCTTTTGGCTGGAAACTAATGGGAACTGTAATCAGTACACCTGGTGGACGCTAGGCTGGGGAAAGCTGGTCTATTTCGAAGATTTGATTCAGTGTCGGCACGGACTCTTCAAAAATACACAATCCAGTGTATTTAATGGAAGCATTTTAATGTAAAGATATGACTCAATTTTCTGTTTATCTTGCACTACAACTTCGTAGACAATACAGGTAGTCCTCAACTTAAAACAATTCATTTAGTGATCAGTAACAACAGCACTGAAAAGTGACTTTTCAGTGACCTTTGCAGCATCCCCATGTCATGTCATCAAAATTCAGACAGTTGGCAACTGACTCATATTTATTAAAGTTGCAGCGTCCCATGGGCACGTGATCACTTTTGTGAACTTCTGACAGTCAATGGGCATGCCAGAACTGCAATGATTCACTTAACAGAAAGGTTGTAAAATGGGGCAAATTTCACTTGTCTACATAAATTTTGGGGTCATTGTGATCATTGAGGACTACTTGTGTAAGGTAAAGTTTCCCCTGCAGATGGGTGGTAGTCATTTCCGGCTTTAGGGTGCGGTGTTCATCTCAAGTTTCTAAGCTGAAGAGACAGAGACAAAGAAGTCTCCACGGTCATGTGGCCAGCATGGCTAAACAAGTAATCATTTATACATTTTTCATATATTTTTATATTTTATAGGGAATATATTTTTAGAAGTATTTTGATTCCATGTGAGTGAAATCCTCCATTCAGTGTAGGTGTAAATACGTGTTCTAAGATGTGGGGAAAACAAAATTTAACATTGGAAACTACAGAATCTAGGAATGAAATTCAAACATTTATTTGATGATAGAACTGCAGCAACTCCTTGTATTAACACTGTTCAAGTTATCAAATTTTATTACTGTTTAAGCCAACTCAAGATTATGTTCCATTCACAGAAAGGCATTGAAAAAGGTAACAGAAACACCATGCTACAAGTAGAAGTTACTGTTCATGAGGAAGCATGAGAAAGAACATAAAACATGCCTATTATGGCATGCAATGACTTCAGTTAGTCCTGTACTCTTCTGCGAAGGTGCACATAATTTTATGGCCTTAGGCTTCTTTTTGAAAATGACCAACTTTCCATTTCTCACTTATCTCATTTTAAATATCACATGCAATCAATTTGGCTGATGGTGTAATTGGCTTAAAATTATCCAATCTGCATGGTAAAGATCTGTCAGAATTCAAGTCCATTTAGCTCTCAGGATATGATAGATGCAATCAGCAGGATGAGCTAAAGGCTCATTATTCACTCCTTGTATAAAAATAGATGCTAACCAGCTTGATAGGAGTCATTTTTAAATATCTAATGGCTTGCTTTATTTTAAAGCATCTCTGCAGGGTAATAAAGCCTGTCTTCCCTCCAGCAAAATGTAACCTAAAGTATGTTCTCTTGTCATCATGGAGGGAATATATTACAATGGTTCACAAAACAAAGCTTAAGTGGTATTTTACTAACTCCAATGTATTTAATACTTGTTCAGAGGAAACTAGGATAAATAGCTGCAAAAGACCCCCTAAGCTTCGCCAACCAGCTGAAAAATAAGAGTCCATTAAGTAGTAGCCTGCCATAACAGGCTAAGATTCTGCTACAAATTTTAGTAGAATAGGAAACAATTTACAGATATCAGCTCTAGTGTGACTTTCAGAAAATAATTCCTGTCCTGTTTTCTTTTCCAATGTTTTTGTTACAGAAGAACATCACTGCCAAATTGAGTCTATACAGGCTTTCTTTACATCCAAAACTAGTAAATAAGCACTTCAATGCCCCATACAACTGGTGTGAACATTTTAATTTTGTACACATGACAAGATTTTACACCAAGCAGTCAGTTAAATAGTACAAATTTACATTGTGAGGAATGTTTAAAAAATGCAACTTAAAAAAATTCTTCTGCCCAAAACCCTACACCTCCCCCCAACATTTTACAGTGAAAAAACAAATTCAGTTCACATTCCTGCTTCATCCAAAACACAGGATAGTATTTGAGAGTGCATTTTACAATTCATCTTTTACATCTGTGGACTCCTGCAAGAAACAAAACATAGATTAAGTTGAATCTTGCAGATGTGGCAGAATCCCCAATAAATCACTTTTAGATTGTCCACTTTTTTTGTTCAGCATGATTTAAAAATAGCAAGTATCTCCTGCCTGTTCACTGTGACTTCTTCATCAGACAGGAAGTTTACAGCTTCCATGTTTTGAGGGAAGGAGGGTGACGGTGCAAGTTTATTATGACACTTAAAAAAGTCTAGCCACACGTGGTAAAATCAAGTCAGCACAAGGCCCAGAATGTTAGTGCTGGTGGTAAATACTATAATGCTATATCCAAAACTTCTGTCAGCTGAGACAAATTATGGAAAAGATGGTACTATCAACTAAAAAGATACTCCTTTGGTCTTTTTAGCTGTCAGAAAAAGGGAGTGGGGGAAAACAAGGCATTCCTTAAATTATTTAATCACCCTGGTAGCCCAAAGTTGTCGGAGCATTAAGAAGGTTATTGGAGAGCATGATAGATGACTCTTGGAGATGGATGTGTCCCATTGGAGAAGTCACATCCCGCGGGTGGGGGAAAGACCAGGGTCAAGGGAGAAATGTATGATGTAATTTAATATCGGCCACATCCAGCTTATGCCAACATGGCCACTCCTAATAAATCAATTTACTTTTCTCTGAGATGCGGCTAGAGACTTTTGATTTGAATGAGGGTGGATTTGTTGGAGCTCTGACAGGTACCTTATAATATACCTGTTATCCCCCCCTCCCAATTTTTCCAAACCACACTAACCATTTTCTCTGTTTCACTGTCTTCAATATCTTCCTCAGCTTCAATTTCCTCTTCTGGTTCTACTCCTTCAGCAGCTTCCTCTGGTTCTTCAGGCTCATCTTCCACCTTTTAGAAATATTTAGCAAGGCAAAACTTTATATACCACTATATTTGACACACACACAGAGAGAAACCCTTATCAGTACAAAGTATGTTTTAGATATCACTACAAAACAAACAGGGTCATTGTTTCAAATATATTTACCAGATTCCTCAATGCCTTCAATCACGGCAGAGCATAATTGCCATTGCTAAGCAAGACAGTTAAATTGTGTCTGATTTTACGACCTTTTTTGCCATTGCTATATGACCTTGATTTGCTTAACAACCATGACAAAAGTCATAAAATGAGGCACAACTCATTTAACTTCCTTGCTTAGCAAAGGACATTTTTTTCCATTGTTGTAAGTTTCAAGGACTCCCTATAAACGAGAATAGGAATGACAAGCAGACATTTCTGAATCAGAAGTGTTAACCCAGAAAAAGAAAATGGTCCCAAGAATTATCCTGGCATTTTCAACTCAAAATGTAAGTCATGAGTCTACCTCCTGCATGTATTACACTGATTTTCACAAACCTTTTCCTCTGGGTCAATGTTCAAACTCAGGCGAAGCATTCGTTCTATTCTTTCTCCATATTCCTTTGTATCTGGCAGCAGATAACCTGATCTTAGGGTAGCAGTTTCAAGCAGAACCACAGCAAGATCCGCAACTACTTGATCATCTTCATTTTCCTGACACCCCGCCAAAAAACAAAACACCACAGAATATTATAGAAATTGTTTGGGAATTTCCAGTTTGAGACTCATCAAATCTCATAAGCTGCAGTATTAAATTATTTTTTGCATTTCTTGTCCAAAATTTTAGTAGTGCAAAACTACATTAGATGCATCTGTAACTTTTAACATTCTTACCTGAACACGCCTGAGCATGTCTTTTATGAGAGGATGTTTAGGATTAATTTCAAATATCTTCTTTTGGCTTGCATAGTAACTAAAAAGAGATGACAATTTTAAAGGTAATTAGATACACTCTACTATCATGTTATAAGTTCTAGAAATAAACTAAGCAATTTTACTTAATGCTATCACACTAAAGAATAAGTAATTTAAATGAATGCAGAACTATAGTTTATAGAAAGACAAATGAATTGTTTGTATTATTTAATGTAAAATTAGGCACATTAAATGAGACCACCTATAGATCCATGCAAATATTCAGATTACATTACATCACTTACAAACAGACACAGATAATAGAATTCCCAGTTTTTCCTAGAATTTTTAGTGCAGATTATTGGAAGGGACAAGAAGAAACATTATGTTGAAATATAAAAAGTTGGGAATCCTCACTGATCTATCCACATGCACTTAAACAGCATGAATCATCCACTGTGCATATGTTTATTAAGACTTAAGTGTCCAACTTCCTATGCTGTGTTGCATCAAAACCAAACAAATTACACTAGGATCCAAATGAGGCCCAGAAATAATTGTATAAATTATGTATTACTTGGTAGCGATATCTTTTCCAGTCTGGTAAGCCTGAGCCTTCATGATTCTTTCCATGTTGCCAGACCATCCATATTGACTAGCTACAAGAGCACATGGTGACTGGGTTAATCGCTGAGATAATACTGCTTTTTCAATCTAAACAGAAAGAAAAAGTAGTGTAAATACAAATATAGCACAGAACGCACAGAACAATACCAAATTCTAAAATACGTACTTTATCCTTTAAAGCTTTATCTTTCATCCAAGTTAATAGGGGTTCATACTCTTTTTCTAAAGCCTCACGAGTTTCCTTTGACTTTTCACTTTCATCAAACTTTACTCCTTCTTTAGCAACATTCTGAAACCTTTTGTTGTCAAACTCTGGGAGAGCCTGAATGCAATATTCATCCACTGGTTCTGTCAAATATATAACTTCATAACCTTTCTTTAGAAGCCGTTCCACAAAAGGTGAAGATTCAGCCTACAAGATAAATTCAAAACATTTAGTGTGCCGTAATGCTGTAAAATTTTAGATAGAAACAATGCATTTTCCACTGCAAATCATATTTATTGAACAAATTACTGTTTTACCTCTTTTCTACTTGAACCAGCCATGAAATAGATTTTATCTTGCTTCTCTTTCATTCTTTCTACATACTCATCTAGACTAGTAACATTGCTTTCATGGTGAGAAGTCTGAAAACGAAGAAGTTTAGCGAGACGAGTCCGATTTGAATGATCTTCAATCACTCCAAGTTTGATATTTGTGCCAAATTCTTTCCAGAATGTGTCATTATATTTTTCTTCAGCAATCTTTTTGATCATATCAAGTGTCTTCCGGACAAGTTTCTTTCTGATTACCTAAAAATTCAGAAAAAGATATGTAAGAAAATATGATTAATCTTTTGATCCCAGTTTAAATGAATACCATTTTACAATCTGAGCAACTTCTAGATATACTGACTTCAATTCATGGTACAGCTAAATGAAAATTGCTGAGAATTCTAGGAGTTGAAATCAACTCTTCTTCCCTTTTGTGGGCAATATCACAGGTGAATCAGAAAACTAAAACCATATAACTTGTTGGGCTTAGTTCCTATCATAATGTTGGCTCCTATGTACACTCATCCTCCTGTAACAGCTGCCTTTAATATCTTGACTGTGCCCCGCAACCAGAATAATCCTTATTCCCCTGGCTATCACGGCATGAGTGGGAAGAAATGATACACTGTGATGGTATAACATACGACACAACTCATGTACACTTTTCAGAAATTACATTTATTGAATTTATATGATGCCCACCTCACAATTAAGCAACCCAATTTAAATATATATTTGTACTGATCATGATCTTTCATTTTGGAATCAAAGCTGTTGTGAACACTGTTGCATTCTCTTCTTAAATTAGTTGAGAATAAAGTGATTCTCATCCTGTTCTTTAGCATGACAAATGTATAAATAGGAGAACATCCAGTTTGGCTTAGTGATTAAAATACCAGTCTAGAAACCAGGAACCAAGTTCTAATCCTGACTTGAACATAGAAGCCAGCAAGGTGAGCAACACACCCTCACAGGGTCATTGTTGTGGGGTAAATAGGATGAGGAAATATTATGTTCGTTGCCTTGAGATATTTATAGATAAAATCCATTCTAGTACATGGTCTTTTACCATTGTTGCTCTTTAACCCACATGTTGAGTAACTGAATCTACTAGCAAGAACTGATGCTAACTGGGTTTGAAAGATTTCACTACCATCCTTGCTGAGTTAAGTTGGAAGTAGAGAATAGAAAAACAGGCCTAGATACTGTCCTGAAGACTAGTCAGAAGCTACAGTAGTAATTGACATACCTTTAGTAGTTTGTGCTGCTGGAGGGTCTCACGAGACACATTTAAAGGAAGATCATCTGAATCTACCTAAATTTAGAAAAGGAACATTTACAGAAGTTTAGCCCCCCCCCAAATTAAAATAATACATTTTTAAATGGCTAGTGCATATTATCCTTAAAATACTTACAACACCCTTGACAAAGTTAAGGTATTTGGGCATCATATCATGGAAGTCATCTGTGATGAATACTCTACGGACATACAGCTGCAAAATAAAATTTTAACTGATTAATTTTTACAACTACATATGCAACTTCTCTTGCTTTTTAAAAAGTTGGATCTTATTTTTACCTTTATAAAGTCACTTTTTTTTGATCCATATTCATCAAATAAGCCACGTGGAGCAGTACTGGGAACAAATAAGATGGACTTGAATGTCACTTCTCCTTCAGCAGTAAAGTGAATGTAAGTCATTGGATCATCAGTTTCCTGGAAAAAAACCCCAAACCCTAAGTCCTCACTTCCACAAAGATTGAAAATAAATGCATTACAAAGATAAGTGGATATTTTACTCATGGTATGGAAAGGAATATTTTTGTTCTTGTTCCACATATGAGAAGTGCACTAGTACAGGACATAGCAAGCTCAGAACAGAGCTGTCTATATTTGCTCCAATTCTTTTCCCCATACCTCATACGAAGGATTTTGATAGACATGATCTTAGATCAATCTCAAGCTATAACGGTAAACCTACCTTAGAAAATGTTTTGTAGAAAGCTTTGTATTCATCTTCTTCCACTTCTTTAGAGGGCCTCTGCCAAATTGGTTTTATGTCATTCATAAGCTCCCAATCCCAGACTGTTTTCTGAACCTGCAAGCATTTCCAAATTCATTCATTTACTCTCTAATAAAATGAAACCATCAGTTTTTGACAAACTGATAAAATCTAAAAAAGCTATAATCTTAATTTGATTGAATAATTTTAAATGTTAAGAAATCTTACTGGTTTAGTTTTGGGTTTTTTCTCTTCCTCCTCTTCCTCCACAGCAGCTTCATCATCTGTCTCTTTGTCTTTTACATCCTCATCTTCAAGAGGCTCTTCTACAGTCTCAGTCTACAGAAATATTGCATATTAATTCAAGTAATTTTTCAAACATGTTCTCATAAGCAATTAGGATACATACCAATTAATATAAGCAATTAATATAAATTTCATTTGTCTGAAATAGTATACAGTTTTCTGATTGAGCAGTTGGACAAGAAGATCTTCAGGGTCCTTTCCAACTATTATTCTGTTCTGTTCTAAACTTGTACTTTAAGCAAGCATAGTCAAAAACACTGAGATATTCAAGGTAAATGTCCTGTCAATTCATTTAAGATTGATGTAGGTTTTTAATGTAGTTTTTATGTAGTATTTGCTAAACTAACAGTGCTGCATTTTCAAGAAATCATAATTTTTGTAACACCACACTGGTAACTGACTGACATCGCCACAAAATGTAACTAAAAATAACAGGCGGGTGGGTATATGATTTTGAGTTCCAATCTATTCATATTTTTGATCATGAAAAATCCTTACAAATTCCTGAAATTTCATTTTTTTAACTAGCCCTATTTTTTCCTATTAAAGTTGCCTAATTCATTTTTCCTTGTGCCAAGTTTGGAGAATAATCCATTCTTTATAAATTTCATCTCTGAAAACTGATTTTCATGACTAATATATCTTCCACTTTAAACATTATGTAGATTAGCTGTATTACAAAATATGTACCTTGCTACTCCATACATAAATAGGGAAGTTTATGAACTGGGAATACTTCGTGACCAGGTTTTTAACTGTATCTAGTTCAAGATAATCTGAAGCTTCTTCTTTTAAAACAAGGCTACAAAAAACAAAAACAAAAAACAGTTCAGTGCTGTATTAACTCAAAACAACTTTGGAAATTGAACTATTAACCTTACAAAAAAGTTACCAAAAGAAAAGTGCAACAATGCAAATTATATTTTACATAGAACTGATTAAGTTTTACTGCTAAATATTTCAAACAAAGAGAACTTTGACATTTCATACAGTCTGTTCCTTTTATCAAATGTACTTTCACTTGGTGACAGTAGCACTAACTTTTGTAATACTTTGATAGATAACAATGGTATGCTTGCTGTATGGTATGCTTTCTGAACAAGAAATTTTACCATTAGAGAAGTTCAGGTTTTAAAAAAACAACTGCTAGCCTACTTTTTGGTCACAATCAAATCCTTCCTTTCCATAGAAGATAATGAAATTCATATAGTTAAAAAAATGCAATAAACTACAAGAAATGGTAATTAAATTCAAAGCCTCCAATAAGGAAAGCTGGTCTTTATCACTAAATCTCTTTACCATGTATAACATAACGCCAGGTTGAGCATACAAAAAAAAAAAAACTAACCAGAACTAAAGTTTAAAATGGAAATATATTTAGCTGAGATTTTATAAAACTACTTTGTAAAAAATCAATTCCATCACATATAAAAAAATATCATTCATCAATCAGAAGAAAACAGCAATCTATTATCGCTATAGTATACTATATAAAATAAAATTGGATTTGCGATACTAGATATAACTGTAGTAGATACAGCTATAAATATCACCCTAGTTGAGGGATCTTTAAAACCAATTTTAAGTATTACGCAGCACTGAATCTTCCATTAGAAATTTTCAGCACCTTTGCAAATTTCATCAAAAAAATTCATTTAATAAAAGCCAAATATGTATTTTCATTAATACATAAAATATTAATAAGTTATAAAACTTACGTTATAGTAGTGCCTCGTCCCAAGGTATCACCCCGAGGATCTTCAATTACAGAGAACTCATTTGAATCAGATTCCCATATGTGTTGACTGTCATTATTATGCTTTGAGGTAACAATAACCTTATCTGCCACAAGGAAGGCAGAATAGAAGCCAACACCAAACTGACCAATCAATTCAGAAGTTGACTGGTTTTCTTCCTGCATTTCAGTTATTTTATTTAGAAATTCACTTGTACCAGATTTAGCAATGGTACCCAAATTTTTGATTAGCTCATCTTTAGTCATGCCAATTCCAGTGTCTGTAACATGAAGCATATTCTTTTCTTTATCACACTGTAAAACAAAAGTAACTTGTTGAATATGAATTTAACATGCCTGCTGTTTATAAATTGCTAATTTAATAGACATCAATTTCAATAAACAATGCTGTACTATGTTAAATTGGTGGTCTATAATTAACTATAACGATAGACCTGATGCAAGTTTCCTCTCACCTCTCCTTTTCTATAGTCAATCCCTTCCAAAAAATGTGAAAAAGCCACTTGAATCTCTGCATTAATTACTCCAAGTTATATAAAAGATGTATTTAAAATAGAAGCTGAAATAATTTAAAGAAACATTAAGGGAAATCAGTAGCATCTTACCTTAATTTTTACTGTGAGTTCCTCATTACCAGAAAGAGCATTTTCATCAGTCAATGACATTAACCGTATTTTGTCTAGAGCATCAGATGCATTTGAGATCAATTCCCTAAGGAAAATCTATGAGACATTTTAGCGGAGTCAGACAAAAGCACAGAAAAATTTGTACCAAAACTTTTACAAAGGTATATTAAGGCTTACCTCTTTATTTTTATACAGCGAATTGATAATAAGTTTCATCATCCTGTTTACTTCAGCCTGGAAGGCAAACTTTTCTGATTTTTCCCTAAGTTGTTTTATTTGTGATGCATTTAAACCATCCAATTGAATAGATTCCTCTTCCCTGTGGAGAACAAAAATCCACTGGTGTCATTATTCCTTTATTTTTCAGTAATGCTGGCAAAATAAGAATTTGTTCTGGACTCATGTTTTTGTTACAACTCCAGGTGAAGTCAAACACTGGCCTGCAGAAGGATTCTCCTACTGTATGTAAAGTTTACATTTTCTTTAAACTAAAACTCCTTCCCCTTTTTTCTCTCTTTGGAGTGTTTTACACATCCTACATACTACATTTCAATCTTCTTGGGTAGCTAACACAATATACCTATTATAAACTATTGTAGCAGGATGGAGTATTGTTTTATAATTAATTTCCATGCAACTATTCCAACAATTATATCTACTAAGTTATAATAAATCTTCCGCACTCTTTCTTAATAATTGGAAATTCATTAAGATAATGCAAGTAATATGTGTGATAGTAAAAGCACATAATCCTTGATGAATTGGCCAAATTAATGAGAAACAGAAATATTTATTTTCATTTAACAAGAAACAATTGCCTTCCTGAAGACTATACAAATTAATTATCAAAATTCTTGCAAAGAATTTGGTTGCATATCCCTCACAATCAAGTTTTTCCAGCACAAACTACTGTTATCAAAACTATTGTCTGTGAAAATACATAAAACAAAACCATGTCAATCTTCATCACAGCATCAATTTCAGCCATTTATCTTAACCTTTTCTTGTAGCTTAAAAAATTTCAAGGACTTTCATTTCATTTTTCAAACTAATTTTTCCATAATGCACTCTGAATGCAACTATATATTTAAGTTTTCATGCAAGATTTCCTATATTAAACTTATTTCAGGGGGGAATATTCTTTTGGAAAAATAAGTATCCTTATTAAAAGATTTAATAGTAAGTTTAACAAAGCACATATCTTCCCAAATACATAATGCCTTACAAAACTGTTTACAAGTTGTTTCATGACTTTGAGAACAATTAGTCCAATTTTCCAAAGTAAAACTGGCAAATGTTTTCTTACAAGATTTCACCAGCATTAGAATCTTAATATAAGTCACCAATATCCCACTAGATCAAAGTATTAGATCCGGATGGCAGGCATCCCTATTTAGAGGTGTGTCTCATTTTAATCAGTAAGTGGGGCACATGTGTTTGAAGTATGAATTATAAAGCCTGGTTTAAGCATTTTAAAAAGCAAACCTCTGAACAGCTTCATCATCTGTCCGAGATCCTTCTCTGCTTTTACCCAAGTCATCTTCGACAGTACCATCCACATCAGGTTCATCAGCCTGGGCAGAGGCTGTAAAATGATAATTTCAACAAGTTAGTTCCACAACACCTTTCAAAGTAAAACTGCCAGTCCATGCATACACCCAGCATGGAGGATCTCAGAATGCTTCAACAAGAAAGTGCAAAAAGAAAAAAAAAAGTTGCAGTTCACTTTTCCCATCAGAAAGGTGCTGAAAATTAGAATGGGGAGCCAAGCCAGCAGTGTCATTTATAGGATGATAGACAACTGGGCTCCTACTTGTTCAATATTAAATCGTATTTCATAGCAGACATTATGGTGACACAAGGGGGAAAATGTGAAAGCCCCCTGGAAAGATTAAGCACCCTTTCAAACTCTTGCAAATAAGCAGTAGACTTTTACTGCTAAAAAGCAGACTTTTAAACAGTACTCCCAGGGTAGAAGGCTAGTCCCTTTTTCTGAGCACAATAAAGTACTGGGAAGTGTTAATTACATCATATGCCAAATTGGACCTAAACAAATCCTTGATATTTTCAATAAGAGATTGGAATGCCATTTGTCAGAAATGGTGTTAGAGTCTCCCGCTTGGGCGGGGGTTGGACAGATGATCTCTAAGGTCCCTTCCAACTCTGTTTAAATCCAACCAGCATAAATCATAAATCTGACACCAGCGTCTCTTCCTGGAACCATTTGGTTCCCTCTTCCATCTCCGGCCAGACTCCCACAAACGGAAAGCGGCCTCACTGGGCTTGAAAAGTTTAGAGCGCTTTGATATTAAACCTGTTCAACCCGTCACGTTCAGTTCAAAGGGTTTTCACGAATGTTCCAGGAGTTCAAAGGATTTTCATTAATATTCTTCCAGGAGCCCCTCAAGCTACCGGTCCGCCCCTTCAGTGCCTCCGCTTTCTTCCCTACTCCGACAGGCAGCACGTCTGCGCCTTCGGGACGTCCATTTAAAAACCCCGCATCCCACAAACCGAGGCCAAATTCTAAGGGCGACTCCAACTGAACTACCACGGAGCCACAAATCTCCTCGGGCCGAAGAGGCGCCTCAGCTTTACAATCGCCCCCCCGCCCCCCGCCATTTTAAGTTCCTTGTCCCAGAGGAAAAGAGGCACCAAAGAAAACACCCAACCCCCTTCCCTCGGCGACCGAGGCAGTCACGCCAAAAGCCGTACAAGGGCGGCAGGAGAACCGGCTGAGGTAAAAAGTTGAGGGGAAGACACAATTCTTTTTTTTTTCCTCCACCACACAGGGAATATTCCAGAAGCTGCCCCNTTCTTTTTTTTTTTCCTCCACCACACAGGGAATATTCCAGAAGCTGCCCCCCATGCGCACTCACCAGCCAGCAGAAGGAGGCATAAAAGGCCAAGTCCCCACAGTTTCTTCATCGCAATGGTGGCCGGGACGGAGATTGATATTGCTTCGTACCGCCCTTCTTCGTGCCTCCAAGGGCAATTGATTAAGCGAAACCACTACCCTCCCCTCCCTCGCGGGAGAACCTGCGCGAGTTTTAACAGTTGAGCCACACTAAACGAGGCCGGCCCGACCCCCAAGCTTATCACTACCACACGCAGGGGGCGGGGGCGAAAAGCCTCTCGGCTTTGCCAATCGGAGCGCACCACGCCAAACACAGAGCCAATAGCAAGAGCGGAAGGGGTAGGTGGAGCTAACTTCCTACCAATCGTTGTCTTCCAGGTGAAGTTTCCCGGCCTCAAAGCGTGGCTGGGTTTCATTGGTTGTTGCTATGGTCGATGGCCAACCACGGTTAAAGGCGGGAGTAGTAGGCCTTAGTTTGACTGTTTTCCATTCATTTTTTTCAAAATGTATCTCTTGCACGATATTACCAACAGCACTTGATATTAAGCGTGAGCCTGTGCCTCATTTAAAGAAAAATAAGGCACGCGTGTTCCACTTCTCCCATAACTTTCCAGAGAGTTAGCTCCCCCCCCCCAAAAACCCATCCCGTTTCCATTAACGACATTAATTTCCGTTTTTAAAAATACTCCACAGAAAATAGAAGCGATGACAGTATAGAGTAGGCATAAATTAGCAAAATCATTTTTATTTCACGAATTTTTTATGACTTTCTGGATGGTGACCCAATGGACAAAGCTACATTTTAAGAATTATTTCTTAAAAGGAATTCTGCAACTTTTCCCAGCTTGCCATGCTTTTCGCGTCATAAACCCTTGCGTCGTAAGTGCATGGGCGCTCCTGGATGACGTCATGTTGCTTTGCAAGTTGGAAACCCGCCTTCGTGTGTTGCCTGATGGGAATTGCAGTGTCTTCGTGTTAGAACGGGTTTACTACTGTCCTGATGCAGATTGGCGGGGTGATTTGAGTTGTAGGCCATATAAAACACATCAGGTGGGCTGATCCGAAAAATTATTTATGAAGGAATGAACAAACTAAGGTGTTGGGCTATGAACTGTTTATTTTTATAACTATATATCTTACCTGAATACAATACACGAGCACAAAATAGATACAAACTCAAGGTTAATCGCACCAAACTTTAAAATCTGACTTCAGCAACAGAGTGGTCAATGTCTGGAATACTCTACCTGACTCTGTGGNAGCAACAGAGTGGTCAATGTCTGGAATACTCTACCTGACTCTGTGGTTTCTTCCACTAACCCCAAACACTTTCACCTCGGACTGTTTACTGTTTACCTCTCCCCATTCCTAAGAGGTCTATAAGGGGCCTGCCTAAGCGCACCAACGTGCCTACCATCCCTGTCTTAATGTTCCCTTATATTCATATCTACTTCCATGTATTAATAATCATGTTTATACTTATATATATTATCAAATGCATGCTTGACAAAATAAATTTAAAAAATAGCCCTTTGAAGTGATTTCCAAATAATGTAAGCACTTGTAAATAAAAAGGCAATAAATATTGTTTAAATACTTGTCAAGCCTGTAGGTTCTGTCCTGCAGGACATTTAGTGATAATCGTCCTGGTGGAGAAAAGTTTAGAAGAGAATAGGTGAATTGGGGTGGTTGTTGCCTTCATGCTAACAAACACTTTGAACTTTATTTATTTTAGTTTGTCAAGCATATATGAGAAAACAAGTATAAGTATGAACATAACATATGAACATATCAGTATAAACAGGTATAAGTATATACATAATAAATAAGTACGAATAAATGGGAACAGGGATGGTACACTTATGCACGCTCCTCTTAGGGATGAAGTGAGGTCTATGGTAGACAGTTAAGGTTAAAGTTTTGGGGGTTTAAGGATGTAACAACAAAGTCAGGTAGTGAGTTCCAGGCATTGACCACTCTTGCTGAAGTCATATTTTCTGCAATCGAGTTTGGAGCGGTTTACTTTGAGTTTGTATCTATTGTATGCCCATGGGTCATTGTGGTTGAAGCTGTAGTAGTCATTGACAGGTAGGATGTAGAAGACAATTGTGTGTACTAAGCTTAGGTCAGACCATAGGTGGCGTAGTTCTAAGTTGTCTAGGTCCAAAATTTCAAGTCTGGCGGCATAAGGTATGTTATTGCAAGCTGAGGAGTGGAGTGCTCTTCTCGTGAAATCTTTGTTGCACAGCACGCATATTTAAAAAAATGTAATACCCACTAGTTTTTTTTTTCAGTTTCCAAGTTGCTAACTGGAAAACATTATTTGAACTGTACTTATCTAAAAGGAAGATGATACTGTGTTTAAGTTAAACACTACTTAAAGAAGAAGAGGGGAAAAAAATCTGTTATAAGATTCTGAATGAATCCAACATTGAATCATTCAAAGATTGAACAAATCAAAAATTGTTTTATAAGTAGATTAATTTGAAATAAATTACTCGTGCCTCAGGTAAATCAGTATGTTAAATTTTAGGATCTGGTGCTTCCAGAATTTCTAGCAACTTAACAGACAAACTTTGTATGACTATTTCTCTTGCTTTATGAATCTTGTGGGTATATCCATTATGGTTATCATTTGAGAGCTGAACGCAATGGAATTTTAATGTATGTTGATTACTGTACATTTAAAGTTACAATAAAACTTTTATTTTATTCTGTTTGTAAGAAAACAAACAATAGAACGATACAGACCTGCTCCTTGCTCTGTTATTTAAAAATTGTGTCCTGTGCATCCTCCAACCCAGCCTATTACTTCACTGATAGTAAACATTCTGATTCTAGATGTGCGGATAAAAAGATGCCATTTTTCAATGGCATCAGGTCACATTATTCCTGGATTACAAATTGAAGATGACATCCATATTTGAGGCAAGATAGGTTTTTTTTTTTAAAAGTAACAGTGTGATTTGGAAATGTGGAAGAGGAGGATGTTCTGTATAACTTGGAAGGTTCCAAGTAGTCTCTTCTGGTTGGCCAGGAGGGCCCGCAAAGGATTGGTTCATTAGGAACCAATCCTAGGAGCTCAAAGGCAGCAAAGTTAAAAGACTGTCATTGGCTACAAGACGGCAGGCAAGCCTCTATAAAAAGGGCTGCCGCGGCTTGAGCCAATGTTCTGTTACTGTTTGCTGTTAACAAATAAATAGTTATTTGTTGGAACCCGGTCTACCACGCATCTTTTCCGGACGGAACACTGGTGACGAAGGTGGGATCGTCCTAAAAACGGAGACCGAGCATGCGGCAAGAAAACAACCACGCTAGACGAAATGGCTGGTAGCAACACGCCACCCGCACCTTTTAACCCCAATGAAGAAGATTGG
>BHFT01039985.1:0-21258 GCA_004320025.1 Laticauda laticaudata
ACCCTCCCAGGTGCCATACCCTATGGCCCTTCATTATCAATACTAATGTAAGCAGTTGATCCACACATGGAAACATAAACACAAATCTTTTATTAAATGCCCTGTTCATTGTAGGCCCACCCAAACATACATGGCCTAATCTCACATCGTGTGATGAGACAGGCTGAAGAAGATCCATATCAGCTATCATTTCCTGTCTTTGCCACTCACTGCTTCCAGCTGGGAGTTTGCACCCAGTGTTTCAGGAGGTTGCGCTGCTTCTTCCCTTTCACGTGAGGCTCTTGTTGGGCCTTGCACATCCTCAGTGTCTATCAGTTTTCTCCTTGCCTCCATTCCCCAGGCTCCATGTCTCCCATTGCCTTGCTGGAGGTCCACGAAGGGCCTGTTCTGCAAGACTCGGATAGCGGGTGCGCATCGAGATTTGTGCAGATGCAAGCAAAGCTTCCACGCATCCTCCTCAACAGTCTCTGGGTGATGCTGGATGTGGTTGAGGAAGTACCTGGAAACCTGTTGGCCAGGATGCAAAGGTGTTCTCCACCACCGCCTGCCCTGAGACAGCCTTGTAGTTGAAGATCCTCTCTTCACGGGTGAGGAGTCTGGAAAATGTAGGGCTTCATGAGGTAGTTCTGAGGGAAGAAGGCATCATCCCCCACAATGAAGAGGGCACATCTTGCGTGTCCGTTGGCCAGGGGGTCTGGTGATCTGGGAGCCAGGACTGAGTGTTGCTCCCAGACCCTCCTTGAGGTCACTTGGCATTAGAATACCTGGCATCTGAAATGAGCCGTTGCCTGAAAGCATCCGATGTACATGAAATGTCGTCAGCATCGACCATGGCAAGAGGGACGAATGCTGAAGAAGCCCTTGTAGTACAATAAGTGGACCCACACCTTCGCTTGCCATTTTGCTTTTTTGTGGGCTTCTGCTTCCCATCTTATGCTGCCCAACGGTTGTGGGGAGTTCCACTTCTGATACCATGCCTCTGCCAACTTTCTTCCAGCCTTCTTCAGTGGAGGGAACACTGGAGAGCTCCTCCAGGTATTCTTCGATGATGGTCTGCCACCACTTCTCTGACCACAATCTGAACGTGGTTGTGTGGCATCCCTCCAGCCTGTAACTCTGCTCCTGTAGGTGGTCCCTGAGCCAGGTGCGCAGAGTGAGTGCACCTTGAGCCAGGGGTCCAGGCTGGGGACCAGAATGTGTTCTGCTTGGTCACCTGGGTGTCAGGCGCTGCATCAACTTCGTCAAACATGCTGGAGGCTCCTCATGAAGTCTGGAATGCATGAGGTCTTCGTCCTGAGCTCCACATTCAGCTTGTTGATTACAGTCCTGTACCTCTGCCTCTTCTCCCTATCCATCTTCGGACCCAGACGCTTCTGGCTGCCTCCTTTCTTTTCTCTGTAGTGAGTTCACAGAGCCTGTAGATGGCTTTGGCACTGTTGCAGAAGGATGGTGGCTACAAAAGGAGTTTGTTACGATCCATGGTGGAGATGACTGGATCTGTGGAAGAGGAAGAGGCAGTATGAAGGCTGCAGAGGATGCCACAGCAGGGCTGCTGGTCTAATAGTGAGATGCAGGTGAGTTGCTCCCCTTTTTATTGGGAAATATAGGTTTTCCCCTATGTCCCCTTTGCCATCCTCTAGGCATCTCTAGACCATCCTTAATATCTGAGATAGGTCCCCTCTCCGAACGTTTTTTTCCATTTAAAATGCTTTCTTTCGCGTGCTGCATACCGCTTTCATCCTTTCTCCGTCCGTGCTATCTAACGCTTCGCGTTCCATGCCGTGTCCGTTCCGCTTTCCTCCCTGCGTCCGTTTACCGTGTAGCGGATTGAGTTGCAGCGGATGCACAGCGAGATGCCTAGCGGGATATAGCGGATGCATAACGGAAGGGGGGTGCAGAACGGAATGCTCCCGTATGCCTAGCGATGCAGAATGGAACGCATTGGATACATTTTTCCGCTCAAAAGTTTTGAGGCACTCAAAACCCTCTGAGCGATGAAATGTCGAATATGACGGATGCTGGACGGATAGAGAGGAAAGCAAAACGGAGGCAGTGAGTACAGACGAAAGCATCGCGTAACCAACGGATGGCAAGTGTTTTTCTCCGTTTTACATCCTCTTTCCATCTGTTGGTGCAGTGTGACAGGGGCTTAAAATTCATATGATTTACAGCTGGTCCATATTTATGATGGCTGCAGGGTCCCAGGGTCATGTTGATCCCCTTCTACCACCTTCTCACTCGCAAAGTCAAAGGGGAAGCCAGATTCATTTAACAACCATTTGATTAATTTAACAACTACAGTGATTCACTTAACAACTGTGGCAAAAAAAGTCGTAAAATGGGGCAAACTCACTTAACAAGCATCTTGCTTAGCCACATAAATTTTGGGCTCAACTGTGGTCGTACATCAAGGACCCCATATAAAAAATTGTACCCCAATGAAGCCAGTACATTTTATTTATTTATTTAATCGTATTTAGAAACCACCCATCTCCC
Source organism: Laticauda laticaudata (assembly GCA_004320025.1). NCBI lineage: Eukaryota > Metazoa > Chordata > Lepidosauria > Squamata > Elapidae > Laticauda > Laticauda laticaudata. Next base: position 2,497 of record BHFT01039985.1, read on the forward strand.
TCATACAGTGATTCTGAGTGGTGCCCATTCAAAATCTAATCTGAATGCTATGGAATAGTGGTTGCCAGACAGAGATCCTAAGAAAATCCCAAAACAAAAGTCTGCAAGAAAATCCCCCACCCTGTTTTCCTACTGATCAATCGTTCTTTATTTGGGATTGCAGGAATCTCTCTCTCTCCCCCTCCCTCTCCCTCCTTCTCCCTTTCTCTCTCCTCCCCCTGAGAATGGAGCTGAAAAGCAGGTGAATAAAGGAATGTGACTGCCTTGAAGGGTGTGTGTGTGTGTGTGTGAGGGGTGTGTGTGTGTGTGCGAGAGAGAGAGAGAGANTTAGATTAGATCTTTCTTCATCTCTCTCCCTCCCTCCTTCTCTCTCTCCTCCCCTCCAATGTCAGCAAGCCACTGTCAGTCAAAATTCATATTAGTGGTCTGCAGGATTTAAAATTATGAGTTTGGTGGTCCCTGAGGTCCAAAAGGTTGGCGACCCCTGCTATGGAGGAAATATAGGTCCTTACTTTTGACAATGCCTGAAATCAATCAGAGACAAAAGGGTTTCAGCTGAAATGAGAGGGGAGCTTCTTTCCAGGACATTTTTTTCCTGATCTTGAAAACATGACAGGAATCAGGTTCTGTTCTCCACTTTACCTAATCCTGTAAACCCCAAAGGAAATATTCCTGCCCCTAAATAAAGCTTCCCTCCTCACACTAATCCTTTCCCTGCTGAAATGAAGTATTGCTCACCATTACCAAAGGCAGAGTGAAATTGACTAGAGCCAGTGAAAATCCAGTCAGGAAAATCCATTGACTAAGGCAAAGATAATAATGAAATTACCCAAAGTAACCAGGTGATAGGCACTTAATTCCATCAGCACTTCTCTGCTTGCTAATAAGAAACAACAGCTATTTCCAGCACCCTGCTGCCTGTAGAAAGCAAAGTGTTCCTTAAAAATAAATTGGCTTTTCCAACTAGTAACCGGTTTTCTTTATGTGGTCCCAAGATCCCAAGAGCAAATCAGAGAGTTTTAGAGTTTCTTGCCCCACCATTCAAAATGGTCATAAAAGATCTCCCTCTTTATTGTTTATTGTTCCTCTTTCTTTATAAGCTGGAAGCCAGTTATTATGGTTTCAGTGAAATATGGTGTGATCTTCCTCCTCTTGTACTCAATCTTTCACATCCACAGTGCAAGGAAAGAATCTGAATTACACAACCGGCTTGGCCCAAATACAGGCACACCTCTCTACATGGCCCAAAACTTCTCAAGCTTCACCCTTGAAAAGTGATGATAGGATTAAAATTTTGAATCTCTCAATATTTCCACCCTTAAAATTTTTTTTATCACAGTGACTTATTGCAAAATAGTGAGTGTTCACCACACTGTTTCCTGGTGTTGCTGCCATCTTTCCCTTCCCTTGCCTCAACATAGGGAGGGTTTAAGAGTTACTCATTTGGATTAAGCTAATGACAATGGATTGTGACCCTCAATCACCATAGTCCCAAGATAACCTTTCAATGCCAGTTGGTTCCTTGTCTGTGAGCCTTTATGGGATAGTTCAGTCACCAACCAGGGCCGGGAAAATTGGTGGTCCACGAGAAAGTTTTGGTGGTCTGCAGAGAAATATCCCCCCCCCCAAAGCATTTCCCCCCAAGCATTTAATCCAGGCTACATGGGAACACAAGGCTGGTCGCCCATATGGCCCACCCACCCACTGGCCCCCACCCTTCAGCCGAGCACAAACCTTATCTTGAGTAGAGCCACATGAGATGGAATTGGAAGGTAAAACCAATGGCGGTGGAGGGAAATCCACCCCGGGGTGGCTTGCTGACATTGGTGGGAAAGTCGGTCCCATATTCCAGAGCTGCAGTAGTCACAGAACTGGCCCTTTGATCATCCTGGAGCAGCTCATCCAGTCCATAGCAGGCTGGTGCACTCGAGTAGAGGAGCAGCTGCTCTGGATGACTAAAGAGCTAGTTCTGTGGCTACTGCAGCTCTGGAATATGGGACCGACTTTCCCACCAACGTCAGCAAGCCACCATCAGTCAAAATTCATATTAGTGGTCTGTGGGATTTAATATTATGAGTTTGGTGGTCCCTGAGGTCTAAAAGGTTGGCAACCCCTAGTTCAGAGGACAAGCTATATCAGCCAAAACCTCTAGGACCTTCCCTTAGTATCTCAACTTAAAAAGGGTGAGGAATGTGTGAGACTTGCTCAAAACCCTGGAGCGCTATTCACTACTGCAGATCAAATCAGGCAAAGGATTTGTCCTGCTAAAAATGGTTTTAAATGCCAGTGTCTTTTCCTTGCAGATTCTATTTTAACCACTTGTGTTAGTGATAAAATTCCAAATGTGCAGGAGACCAGTTCTGATTAGATGGATGACCTTTATTTAAGTCATCTCTCCCAATTTAATGCCTGTCTGATGGAGAGAAGACTTTTAGTCCAAGGAGCTCAAGAGAACCAGTATGGACAGGGTTGCCATAACTTTCATAAAATTCCATTCCTCAAAGAGATTTTTTTTTTAAATCCTAAGAGCTTATTCCCAAAGATCTACATTAGAATAGACTGGTTACATCAGTTACATTTTGTGCCTGGAAGAATCAGCAATATAATTATAGACAATGATGGAATGCCAGATTAAGAGGAGCAATAAATGTTGCTGTACTGTATGGATAAAAGCCGGGGTGGGATTGATCCAGATTTAGAATCTTGCTTTCCTTGCAACAATTCTACAGGCAGTTCATTAGATGCAAAGTAATACTTGAAGACTGCACGGATGGGACCAAAGAACAAGCTGCCCATGATCATATATATATCACATATACAGTCTGGGGGAATTAATTGCATTCCAAAACTAAATTTAAAGAGCTTTCATGATAGTTTGAAGTTTTTGTTGCAATTGTGAAACCATTGGGAGCAGAAAGTCTTTGACAAACCATTGAAATTCTCTAAGAGATCTACCAACACATCTAGATGGAACATGAAATTATAAGGGGGGAAAAACCTAACCCCAAACATAGGATCCTTAAATGAAAGGATAAAGTATTTGAAATTGGCACAGGAAACAGCTGAAAAATTAAAAAAAAAACCCTTCATTATACACATCACCTTAATTATACACATGGCTGTATTGCATTTTCATCAAGATGAACAATGGCTTAGTTCCCAGGGTACATTGCAGAATGCTTTGCATTGGTTTCCATGGAAATATTACCAGTGATAATTAATTAGTTTCTTATTCAATGATACCCACTGAAACCACGAATAAAAGTAAAAATAAACATTCAGGATAATTATGTTTATAACTATATAATAACAGCAACATGTTAAGATCAGGCTATGCAGCCACTAAGTTTTTCTTTTTCTTTTGCATTCTAGTTCCTTGCAATGATCAAAAAGATGCATCTGGAAAAACAGCAAGTAAAAACTAAAAACAAAAGCCTTCTCCTATAGCAGAGGTCTCCAAACTTGGCAACTTTAAGACTTGTGGACTTCAACTCCCAGAATTCTCCAGCCAGCTGTGCCCCTGTCCTATAGCTATGCTCCAATTTTTGATACTCAGTAATTGCCTGGGATTCAAGTGAAAAGATGGATTACAGATCAAATAATTATCTTCTAGCTATGGAGATTCCATAGCCCTCATGGAGATACCGTCTTTCTTGTCTAATTTAAGTTTTAAAGCTATATAATACACACCAGCCCTTGTGGCAACGAATTCCATAGAGCAGTATTTCTCAACTTTGGCAGCTTGTGGAAGATGTATGGATTTCAACTCCCAGAATTCCCCAGCCAGGATTATATGAGGATTTTTTAAAAATTGTTTTGTGGCCTTCCTGAAGATACCAACCAGAAATAGGCGGTCATTGCAATAACTATTTTTTGTTGTTGTTGACAGTATCTCTTGAATTGAGAGGCTGTACCTCTGTATGCCCATTTGATCCTAATAATTATAAATAATTTAAAAAAGCTCAGCATTGCCAGGAAAGAAAAAGAGGAGAAAAAAATATTCCCTTGATGACTTCAAACCTCTCCAGACATACTATTTGATTTATTCATTTCACTAAGGTGCTTTTTGCCAGAAAGGCAAATTTCTAAGAGAGTTTATACATTTTTTTCTGACAAATTAATCTTTACAGTTCTAATACCAAAAATAATAGGAATATAAACTTTAGCCAATAGTTGTTCTTGCTGCTAAGGGAAAAACAGTAATTAAAGTTTCCTATGCAGAGAACAGGAAAAGATTAATTAATCACAACGCAAGCATATAGTGAACAGGAAGCAAGTAATTAAGCAATTTCAAAGAAAGGAATAAGGTCGACTAATGAAAGAGCAATTGCAGACAGAAGGAGAATTTCCTGAACACCTTTCGGGTTTGTTTGAATGAGGTTTTGCCTATGCAGGTAGGAAATGCTGTTAAATTAAGCACTTTCTGTGACTTTCTAGTTCTTCGAGCTGATTAATGGAAAAACAATGCCTGAATGATGCTGGAGGTACACTCCTAAAGCTTGGAAAGATTGGCCAATTTATGCAAATGAAGGCCAAGAAACATAACTTTTAGAAGTGGAGTTTATTCTAGCATCTTAACAGACAAGTTCTGGTACATGCTTTGGTTAAAAAGAGAGGAAAAATATGTTGACATAAATTACTTTTGACAAAGTGCATTTGTAATGAAAGAAGAAGGGGAAAAAAATATAAACCCTTCCAAAAATATTTGGGATTTCATTTTGGAGCCCCATTCAGTAGATCTTGATAATTCTCTATCCTGTACTTTCAGTGGATAGTGGATGACATTATATTCGTTTGTTTATAAACCCACTATTCTCCCTCCACCCTCTTTCTTGCAGTCAAGACACTTCATTGTTTGGCTCCATTTACGAGCTGAAGACTTTTAATTTTCAAAAGCATGACCAAAAAAATATTGGTGAGTCATAAATGAAAATATTGTGCACTGGAGTAGGCAATGTGAAGTCCTTGAGCATGAGCATCCCCACAGATGAAGTTCTTGATACGAAGTTTCCTAACCTATCTGATTTTAATAATGATAAAAAATTAAATGGCAAGCTGTCATGTTCAAGGCACCACCAGCCTTCACCAAAATATCAATTTACACGAACACTTCTAGACCCCATATTGGTATCTTTAGAAAATCAAAACTGACATTTGAGCAAGCGATATTGATACTTTCTTGGTATTGTAACATTGCACACAAAAATGTAAGTGACAGAATTGACATTATGATCCACGTTTTATCATCCTTTTTGTGGATGCCTCTATTCCAGCCATCCCTATTTTCCACTTGGATTAAGGCCCTTCAAAACTAGCAAGAAACACCATTTGCAAGCATGAACACGAATGTATGTCTAAATTAGAGGCCTCTTTCTGAAGCAAAATTGGCAACCTTTTGGCATATATAGGCTTTAGAGGGCAACAGTGGTGAATAGCTTGATGAAACCAAGATTTCCAGGCTATTTAAGACAAGTCGTTTCTGGTTTTACTAAGATAAGTTTGAACAAACCTTGAGCATCCTTTTGGTATTTTCTCTCCAAACATTCAGGAGGTCCTGTACTTCAGTGTCACACTTTCTGGGTACTGCAATAAAAGAGGGCTTGAGACCCATATGGGGGTGGGGGTGGTCATAGACTTAAAATGCCCTTCTCTGGCTGAAAAGATGTTAGGATGAATTAATCTTATGCTTCTTCCTAACATCAGTTTATGCTCTTAAGCATTGGATAAGAGAAGCATTACTTTGAATTTTTTTTAAAAAAATCTGGATATCATTGCTTGCTTACTGTCATCTTCCTGGGATTTCTTTTTGATACTGGTAATGCTGTTAATTGAAAGGTTTAATAGTGTTTTTTCCATTTTCTCTATGTTGGTTCCACTCCTTCTCCCCACTGAAAAGTATTCTGGGAATACATGTCAAGGTTACTGCACAATAGAAAATCCCTAGAAGCATCTTGGATGGATGGGATTCCCAGGCTGGGCTTGTTATTGAAACCCAGGCATCTTAAAGGCTTGGTATCTAGTTTAGAAACAGATGTAATATCTGGAGTGCTTCAGATCAGTATTTTGTTATGCAAATTGCTCACTTTTAAGTAACAAGGTGGATAGTCTAGTTATGGTGGCAATGAGTGTACCTTTGGGAGGCTTGAAAGAACAAGGCAGGGATACATTGTCATGGAGAAAATCTATGTGATCACTAAAAGTCAAAAATGACACATAATTCATCAAATATTATAGGGGATCAGATGATATCTGATCTTCCAGTTGTAGCCTCCTTGCTTCTTTCTACTATCATTGCCACATTTTTTTCTTATTATCAAAACATTGTCCAGAAGGAATGATTCACAATTTTCCCCCCATTGGTGGTGATAGGAACAACCTGTCTTTCTGCACTCCTCAAATGCCCTTACGCTGCAATTCTGTACTCTTTTCTTGGGTATTACATTCCCTTGAATTTATTATTCTGGGGAGATATATACAAGATGCCATTTGTAATAAATAATATGAACATTAAAATCTTTGCAACTGTCAAACCCTTTCTTACATTAAAGGAAAGTTATCAGTTCTTGCTATATATATAATAGAGAAGTTATACAAAGTGTGTGATATTACAATTTTGAGAGTCTCCATAAACTTTACTTACTAACTTGAATAACCTCCTACGCTCTTCATATTTTCTCCCAGAAATGAGTTGAAGAGATGCTTACAGGTCACTACTACAGCATCCACCAACATGAGAGTCCAATGTAACCCATTAGAAATAATTAGGTACTGAGGGGAGAATTTTCCTAAAGTTTAGTGATATTGATCTTTCACATTTGCAGCTATCTGCCCGAAAGATATTGTTAGAATAATCCTGGTATTACCTTTGTCTATATGGGAATGGTTTCTTATACTGGATATGATTGACAAGCAGAGAGTATTCCTGTTGTGCAAATGACCAATTCATTAGTTAGACTCATAATGACCATTTAAGTGTAACTTACGTCTTCTGTTACTTTCACATTTCAAACCAGAGTGGAAGAGAGCATAGTATTTTGACAATTAACTAACAGAAAAGGCCCATCAAATAAGTTGTCTCAAATTCAGATTTGATAACTTATGGCATATGGCTTCCTCAGTTGGTAAACAGGTTGACATTTTGCTGATGTTCAACCAATGTAGTCAATGATCAGATCCATTGACACATAGATGATGTTTAGTTCAATCTTTCATGCATTTATTTAGAAGTAACTTCCACTTTATTCAGCTGACTTTGTAAGAAGAGAGGTGTGTGAGTCTATGTTAGCCAAAAACCGGAAGAGATCTGGCGGCACCTTTTCCAACTAATCAATTTTATTAAAAGGTACAAGTATTTGTGATCATCTCATTTCATCAGATCATTACGATAGAGTGAGATGCAGTGACTGAAAGCTTATGCCTTCTAACATAATTAATTAGTTGGCAAAGATGCTACCAGGCTCCTTCTGATCTATTCAGTTGAGATTCCTAAGCAAATGTTCATAAAAAAATTTCTTTCTTAAATGAATTCAGAGCAAGCACTGCCATTTTGCCATCAGTAAAGGTGCTGAAGGTCACACTCTTTGCACTTTACTGGGTGATATGAAATTATTGTGAGAATCTTTCCCAACAGTCCAGGTTCATGTTTTTCAGTGAGCACATACACACATAAGGAAAAAGAGCTTTGCTTTGGGCTTGGCTCCAAAAGATTCCCCAGACAGAACTAGGCTGAGAAATAACTGATAGGCCCTTAGGAAGAAATCCAATTTTGATTAACCTAAAAGGACTGAGTGGAAAAATACAAGCACAAGTTGACCCTTTGGCCATCAGCCCAAGCTGTGTTTGCAAAAATACAGAATTATATCACAAGCTGCCTTTTCCCCACAATTGTATGCCAAGCACATATTGATGAAAGCAGAAGGAAATAATATGTGTTCTCTCCAGAGGGTAGAAAAAGGGACCCTTTGTTCGTGTATTTTTTAACAATGTTTCTGTGCTTCAGGTTTAAACTATAAGAAATATACCAGATATCTTCCTTGATGAAGACCGGTTTAGCTCTCTTCTTGAAGTTTTATCAATCCTACTTGCCAGAGAAACCATGGAACCCTTTCTCTGCAAGGGATAATATCAATCTGCTCCAGTAATTGAACACATTTAGAAAAAAAAGGTATTACCTCTTCCTCAATTTTCCTCAATGTTGCACTTTCCCATAACCTAGTCTGTCTCCTTTTCTTGCCATCCTTTCCATAAATCAAACAGTATGACACACATGCAAAATGAGAGGTGACATGTCTGCAAGCATCAGGAGTTTACATTGAGCCTATTAGTCATAGACAGCAACATGGGATCATAGACCACAGGTTTCTCTGGAGACAAAGGAAGGGAAGGGAACTGCTATCAATCAGGCTTAAACACATATTGGTTACTGAGACAGATTCTTCCACACCCAGTTCCCACTGTTACTCAAAGTGGGACAAGATGGGTCATTTTGACTGATGTTGCCATACAGCTTCAACTTCTTTTTTAACATAAATCCAAAAACAGTGACATTTCATCTGAAATGGTTATTGGCTGAGGATCATAGTCAAAACATTTAGGTTTAAAGAAAACCAGAATTCATACCCCTCCCTAGCCCCTTCTATTCCCAGAGTCTCATGCAAAAGGTATCAGAACCAAAAGATGCCGAGCAACCATCATGTCGCTTGGATCAGCTCCCACTGTTGACCCAGAATATCCGACTGACAGATGTTGGTCACTAATCTGCTGGACTCATTTTCTAAGCAAAGGCCACTGACAAAATGTTGGATGAAGCTACCTTTCATCTTCCATTTCTGCAAGGGGGAAAGAAGAAAAGAAAAACAACAGCATATGAAACATGTCCTCTTCTTCTTTCCTTTCTTTCCTGTTTTTTCTCTTTGTCTCCAAATACTTATTTACAGCAACAATTTAGCAAAATTTTTCAATTTCTTCATTAACACAGGTTACCATTTTATAGTTTGATTGGGTCTTTTTCTAACCTCAGGGCTTTGGCTGATCTTCATAAGCTAAGCCAGTCAGAATTGGTTAGTGCTTGGATGTCAGACTACCAGGAAAGTCCAATTGGGAATTTGAAATTTTTTTTAAAAAACCACTTATATTTAAGACCACAAAGACAAACTCAGTCCATATCATGAGCAGAAGCAATATATATATATTGAACCACTGACATTAGATTGCTTTTGCTCTTTGGTAATTCTTCTGTTTTTCATGAACTGTCATACCGTTACATATATCTTAGTCTCAGTTATCCAACTCAGAAGTGGTATTCAGCAGGTTCTGACCAGTTCTGGAGAACCGGTAGCGGAAATTTTGAATAGTTCAGAAGACCACCTCTGACTGGCCCTGCCTCCATCTCTTCTCTGCCTCCTGAGTCCCAGCTAATTGGCTGGATCTTCTTTTGTTGCCCTGCACAGGATAACAGAGCTGGAAAGCAGATTAGTTGGTGGGGGGGGGGTAGAGAGAATGGGGATTTTACAGTATCCTTCCCTGCCACACCCACCAAGCCACACCATGCCGACCAAGCCATGTCCACAGAATTTGTCATAATTTTTATTTAATCCCACCACTGATCCAACTGTATTGTTTATAATGCAACTGTAATATAACTGTATTGTAGCTAAGGCAGATCCTTTGGAGTATAAAGGCACATATGGGAACATAGAAGGAGGGAAAACATCTCTAGATTCTCTTGGAAATTTCAATAATGAGGTAACATGTCCTCCTTTTAATAATTGGATATCTATACAAGAATGCACCAATCTTGATAACTATCAAGATTGATAACTTTTTCTTGATAACTACCAAACTTGATAACTTTCTTCACCAATCTTGATAACTATGCAGGGGTGGGATTCTACAGGTTCGCACCTATTTTCTAGAACTGGTTAACAGTCTAAGCAGTCTGGAGAACAGGTTGTTAGAAGAAATTACTGGCCTAACCCTGTAAGGAAGGCAGGAAGGAAACATTCTGGTGTTGCTTACAGAAACTGCCTCTTATTACATTCTTGGCAGGACTATACTTCCTGTCTCTGGAACTTCTCTGGAGTTTCTTTCCCCTCCTTTGCTCGTACTTTGCTTGTGTGGGGTGACCATTCAAAGTTACAATGGCACTGAAAAAAGTGACATGACCATTTTTCACACTTACAACTGTTGCAGCATCCCCACAGTCACGAGAGGCCAGGCGAGGAGATGCGTGCCTCAATGTGAGTGATATTGAGTTGGCCACATCCAGCCATGTGGATTGGTAGCCAACATGACTACCAAGCCACATCCACTCAGTCACATGACCAAGCCATGCCCACCACCTAAGCCACGCCTACAGAACAGTTGTTAAAAATTTTGAATCCCACCCCTGTAACTATGGCTGACTCTCCAGAAAGTTATCAGATAGTGACAGAGCTCCAAGTATATGTTGCACTAGAGAAACCTGATTGCCTGAATCTTTTCAGTCAGGATTGTTGCAAGGGTAGAGTAGGGAATTGTTTGGATTTCTCTGGTAAATAATATGTATTGTTTTAAGCACCAACACCCAGGATTCCTTCTGGATCATTTGCAAGGTGGAGCATTGATCTTAGTTGTTCTATTTCTTCCTGAGTGGGCAATAGCAATAGGAGAGAAAAGGAGGTCACTTGTGGGGTGCCTCAGGGTGCCACCATATTATTTTACACTGATGTCAAGCCATGCAGAAGACATTCATTGAATCACAATTATGTCTAATTATCAATCAGTTCCCAGTATGATACAGATATACTGGGAGTCCTGGCCTGAAGCTTGGAAGCTGCTAAACTCTGAAATCAAATTCCTGTAAGATTAAAGTGCTGTTGCCCAGAAACCATCTGGCATTGTACTATTCTGGATTGGGAAGCCCATCTTAAAGTACCAAAACTGCCTTAGAGGTCCTCCTACAGGTACTACTAGTGTGGAAGGTCTTTGACCAGAGGTGGTATTCAGCAGGTTCTGACCAGTTCTGGAGAAATGGCAGCGGAAATTTTGAGTAGTTCAGAGAACCGGCAAATATCAACTCTGACTGGAGATTTTACAGTATCCTTCCCCTACCACACCCACAAAGCCACGCCCACAGAACTGGTAGTAAAAAAAAATTGAATCCCACCACTGTCTTTGACTAAATTTCACTGGTATACCAGTTGCATCTCTTCCTGAAGCATGATGCCCTGGGAGCTATGACCCCATAACCTCTTAGCTATATTACCACAATGTGTTGAATACGATTCTATATTTAAAATAAGATTTACATCTGATCCAGTTGGCTTCTTGGAAACTTCACACAGAAACCACCATCTAGTTCATTCAACCCAAATGGGTAGGCGAGACTGTTCCCTATGTAAGACTGAAGTTAGGGAGGAGGATAGTAATATGCTTTTTTTTAAATGCTCTTTTATTATGGAATAGGTTAGCTCCAGCTAACCTATTGAAGGGATGTTCTGAGAATTTTTTAATGTGTGAAGAACTCTGCTTTTTTGGGGCATATTTGAGGTCCCATTCTATCCCACATTTCTGAGATTTTTTGGTGACCTCCCACTCAAATAATAAACACCTTTGACATGCTTCATTTTTTTGGGGGGGGGATTAGGTGTTGCTGTCTGCTGTTGGTGCCTGCTGCAGTTCTACTTTAGTTTCTCAAAATTAATGCTAACCTAGCTTTATCCAATTAGCATACAAAAAAGTATAGTAACTGACATTAACACAGTAGACTGTTTCTATGGTTGTGATTCAACTCACTTGTACAAATCAGTTTACGAGTAAGCACTATCTGAAGTCTGCACCTGTTTTATTGATCTGAGAAAAGGTAACAGAAAAGAGAAGTGCACAGGTAATTTCTGTGTAACCACTGGAGATTACTTAACTGTTTCATCTGCCCTGTGACTTTACCTAAATCGTATGTTATGTGAAATTGTATGTTATGTGAAATGGAGACCTGAAACAGACACCCAATCCCCTCTGCCCTAGACAGCTGGCTTTATATTTCACTCGTCCTACGTGTTTGGAAGTCAGCTAATATAGCATAATGAAACTTTACAATAAATAGCAATCACAGTATTAGATTGGGGAAGATGAAATTCCAACGTGCAACTTGTGTGGCATCTTGTCACTAGAGAAGATGAGAGTGTTCTGTAGCTGAATGGTTAGACATCCACTTCTCTGCAGGGCCTTCTTCCTCTATCATCTTCTTTGGCAAGACAAAAGATGCTTTATGACAACATGCTCTCTGAAGCCTCACATCCCACAGGTATAACATTGATTCTTGTCTCATCTGCTTGGCTGACAAGGGCAACGAGGGACAAATGGGGAGCATCTATTGAATGGGTGAGAGGAGCAAATAGCGCTGTTCAGTTGATCTAAACTTTTTTTTTTTAACATTAATGTAGTGCACAGTAAGTATTCCTCCAAAGTCACGTTTGTCAAACTCAATTTCATTGAGGGCCACATCAGGATTATGTTTGACCTGGGGGGGGGATGGGCATGGCCGGGGTAGGTGTAGCCAGGGTGGGTGTGGCCAGCTTGACACCACTCATGTCAGGGGGCACCTGTGGTGGCCAGGGTAAGGCTGGGGGGATCCTCAGCTAGTGAAAATGGCAGCCCTCTGCCAGTGAAAATGGAGCCTGGGAGGGCTGCACAAAGCTCTCCCAAACTCTGTTTTCATTGGCAGAGGCACCATAGGCTGGTTCTTTGCTATTTCCAGAGCAGCCCCATGGGCCAGATCTAAGCACCGCTGTCCTGAGTCATTCTTCTCAGGCTAGCATCTAAGCTGTTTTAGATTATCAAGGTCTCTGACTCTGGCTGCAAATATGCAGATATTAAATTTTATACATATCTAAATGCAAATCCTTATCAGCTTTTGTCATTCATACTTTTTGTTGGGGAATAAAAAAGCTGTACCTGCTTATTCACTTCTTCATGACATTGTTTTAGTAGCTGCAATTAGCACCAGTCCACCGTCATATTACAGAATCTTTCAATGGCCAAAACAGCACTTGTTCTGCACCCTTTGAAATAAACACACACGCACACACCCCAAAATGCTTCAGACTCAGGTGATCCTGCAATTGCACCTTGAGAGAAGCCTCTACTTGAGCCTGACAAAAAAAGTTGTGGCTTCTTTAAGGAATCTACTCATTGAAGTTACATTGCGTGCTCTATGGACAGAAAAGCAGGATATTAACCAAATTTATGAACCAGGAATAAATAGCAACAACAGCAGAAAAGAATGATGCGATCTCAGCTGCTGTAGATGGGGTAGAGTGTGTGGAGACCTTTCCAAAATTTGGAAATAACACAATTTATATGTATAATTTTATATATACAGGTAATCCTAGACTTTCAGCCACAATTGAAACCAACATTTATGTTGTTAAGTGAGATATTTGTTCTTGGTTTTGCCCCATTTACAACCTTTCTTGCCCCAGTTAGGTGATTCACTGAAGTTCTTAAGTTAGTGACCTAGTTAAGTGAATCTGGTTTTCCCATTGACTATGCTTGTCAGAAGGTAGCAAAAGGGGATCACATGAACCCAGGACACTGAATGAACCAGTTGCCAAGTGGTTGAATTTTGATCATATGACCTCAGGGACACTATAAGGGTTGTGTGAAAAACAGATATAAGCCACTTTTTTCAATGCTGTTGTAACTTTGAACAGTCACTAAATGAACTGTTGCAAATTGAGGACTGCCTTAGATTATTTATTATAAATACCATTATAAATATGTGTACAATTTATATGTATACATTATACCCCTCATCTATTTTCTTGCAGCTGTAATTGTGAATTAAATTTACTCTAATAGCTTTCATGTATACAGTATATTTTATATTATAGTATGTAAGAAAAATGCACATTGCCAGCTTTGTGTAAACCACCCAGAGTCTGTTGGGCTATATCGTATATAGCCATACACTATCTCCCCAGTCTTAAACCAAAGTGGTCCCTTGCCAGTTCTACACTACACTCCAATTACTACAGAATCACTCAAGAGCAAAATGAATAGCAATGGCAACACCAAAAGCAATAGCACTTAGACTTATATACTGCTTCATAGTGCTTTTCAGCCATCTCTAAGCAGTTTACAGAGTCAGCATATTGCCTCCAATAATCTGAGTCCCCATTTTACCATCCTCGGAAGAATGGAAGACTGAGTCAACCTTGAGCCAGTCAGGATCAAATTCCTGGTAGTGAGCAGTGAATTTTTAGGCTGCAATACTGAATTCTAACCACCGCACCACCTTGGCTCTGAATTCAGAATACAGTATTTCTAAATAAAGGTCAGTATAAAGATCACAATATGTATATGTTAATTTTCCCAGAGGTGGGCAACCTAACATTTTGAAATGTAAATAATTATAATAAATAATCTAAATAATTCCACAACAAACAGAACAGAGATTGTCCAGGTGAGATTTAACATACAAATTCAGGCCAGCTACGCCAGGGGGAAAAAGACTTCTTGGAGAAGCACTCTCAACATTAGAAAAGAGTTTTGTGTTCACCAGAGAGATGATATAAACAAACCTTGTAAATGGATTAAGAAGACAAACTTTTCTACATCATCTGCAATATTTTTGCACAGGCACAGAAACATTCCCTTAATAGTTAATTAGAGGTCGTTCCTTTTCTTTCAGAAAATTGGAGACTATAGATTCTGTTTGTTGGTTTAAGAAAGATTGCTTGGAGACCATGGAGTTATCAGGTAGTCCTTGATTTACAGCCACAATTGGACCAGAACATTTTAACCAAATTGTGCCTGATTTTACAACTATTTGTGCTATTGTCATTAAACAAATCACCATGGTCATTGAGGGAATCCCCCTTTAATTTTGCTTGTTGGATGCTAGCTGGGAAGGTCACCAATGGTAATCACATGGCACCAATGGTAATCACATGGTATTCTGTAGATACTACAACCATCATAAATACATGCTGGTTGTCAAGTACCCAAATTTTGATCCCATGACCATGGAAACACTGCAACAGTAGTAAGTGCGAGGATCAGTTGTAAGTTGCTTTTTTTTCAGTAGCTTCAAACAGTTGTGAATAGTTATAATTTGAGAATTGCCTGTAATTTGAATTCTAATTCAATTAAGACTAGAGCTACTTTGATCACTGAATATAAGACAATTCCTCAAAGTCTCTCTGCAGGTCTCTCTTTCCATCGTTTTTTGTTTTGTTTTGTTTTATCTTTCTGAAATGGTTGGGACTCAGAACTCAGCATTCAGATGCTCCTAGTCTCTCTTGTAAACTGGCCAATGTTAAGGCATTCTGGCCAGTTGTATTTATAACATCTGTATTATTATTATTATTAGAGATAATTCAAAGATAACCCCTCATCATTTTAATCTGATTTTAGGAAGGCAATAATATTTTGAACCAGCTTCTGACATTGGGAGTTCTACTTGTGGTAGAAGTAGCCAGAGGCTAAATACCTTTGAGAGCCCTTCAAATTTTACACATTTTTTTTTTCATGTGACAGACAAGGAGTAATCTTTTCCTTCTACCCATCAAAGAAAACTTGGTCTTATCAGAGACAATTGATCATGAAAGTTTTCTGGATTAGGGGACTACTAATCTGTAACCACTTTCAGATGCAATTGATGCTGTTAATTGGTTTTTTCGGTCGTGGTCCATAATAGCAGGATACTCAACAAACATTTTCTCTTGCTAAAGAATGATACTATATAAAAGAATCCCTCCATTGATTGCAGACCTTGAAATACAGCAGCTGCTTTAATAATCATTCAGTTCAATGAAATCATAAAATAAGTTAGGGAAAAAGAATGAGAACCAAGGGTGGAGATTATATGCAGGGGGCTACATTTCCACAACCCTTGTATTTTGTAATTAGCTAACTACAAACAGTGGGTTTGATTTCATTAATTTCTACCATATCCTATCCTACCGTTCCATTTTTCAAGATGCCACCCAGGGAGCGGTAATGTAACATAGCCAAGTTTGAAATTTTGCATCTGATAGCTTTGTTCAGGGTTGGCTCTAGACATTTTGATGCCCCAGGTAAAGTCATGTTCTGATACCCCCCATAGTTTGGCTCATCTTCTGATTTTGTAGGACTTTCAAAAATGCACTCTCTTGTTTCTTTCTTTTCTTGGAGTCTTTGAGCTTGATACTTACGATTTTCAGCCCTGAATAATTTTTCCCTTTTTAAAAAACATTTTCATTCTATTTACTGTGAAAGAATGGAATGGAATGAAATGGACTAGAATAGGATAGGATAGAACAGAATGTTTAACAGAGTTGGAAGAGACCTTGGAGGTCTTCTTGTCCAACCCCCTGATCAGGCAGAAAACTCGATACTATTTCAGACAAATTGTTGTCCAATCTCTTAAAAACTTCCCGTGTTGGAGCATTTACAGCTTCTGGAGGCAAGTTGTTCCATTGATTAACTGCTCTACTTGTCAGGAAATTTCTCCTTAGTTCTAAGTTGCTTTTCTCCTTGATTAGTTTCCATCCATTGCTTCTTGTCCTGCCTTCAGATGCTTTGGAGAATAGCTTGACTCTTTCTTTGCAGCCCCTCAAATACCAGAAGACTGCTATCATGTCACTCCCTAGTCCTTCTCTTTGTTAGACTAGTCCAGGGATGTCATACTCGTACCATTATGGCAGTGTCACATGATGTATCGGGACCTTTTCCCCTTCGCTAAATCGGGTGGGGGTGGGGCCAACACATGATGCATCCAGTCCGTGGGCTGTGAGTTTGACACCCCTGGACTAGTCACACCTAGTTCCTGCAATCATTCATTGTGTACTTTAGCCTCCATTCTCCTAATCATCTTTGTAGAACTTCTCTGCACTCTTTCTAAAGTCACAACATCTTTTTTTACATTGTAATCACAATATTTATTGTAGTTACCCAAAATTTACCCTCCTGAATATAGGAGACTTCTCCCAATCCTCCAGAGGCAGAATAAGAACAATAAATAGTATTAGAAGCACACACAAAATTTCCATCTTATCAAGCAGAGCTGTAATCAATTCTGGACAATTCCCTACCTCACTACAAATGTGATTAATTGGATGTGCATGTCCACATGCTGATCAGAAAACATATTCAGAAAATGACAGGAATAAAAGAAGCAATAATATTAATAGAGTTGGTGGCTACTGATTAAATTAATTGCCTGTAAAATAAGGCATCCAATTTATAAAACCAATCAATCCTTTATCTGCATACACACACACACACACACACACATGTATCCTCTTTTCAGCAGAAATAGTAGGCAAGGGGAAAACAGATCAGAGATGGGATATTTGAGGAAGAGAATTACTCAGCACAGCAAGGGAAGGAAAAGTGGAGGAAACAAAACTGAATGGAGATGAGCAGGAGGTTGAGGAATTATCCAGGGAAGATGGATAGATGCTTTTTAGAGGAAGAGCATCTGCTCTGAGACAAAAGAAGAAGAAGATGTTTCTTTGTGTTTTGTCCGGAAAAACGCGAGGCAGACCGGGTTCCAACAGCAAAGTCTTTATTTAAGTCAGGATGTAGAAAAAGGAACATTGGCTCAAGCCGCGCCGGTCTTTTTATATCTTTTGCCCGGCCGGCTTGCAGCCAATGACAGTTGTTTAATTTTGCCGCCTTCCCGCGGCTGCAGGGATTGGTTCAAAAGGAACCAATCCCTTATTGTTCTTAGTAGCCAATGGGAATGCATTATTTGAAGCCGGTTATTTGCATACAGAACACTTTGCTTTTGCCTTCCTGAGCACTGAGATCTCTTGAAAAATAGTTTGGGGTTCAGCAACGATGAAGATTCCTTTCATGGACTTCAAACTTTCCAGTCCTAAATGAGATAATTTTTTTCCTCCTTTGGGCAGCTTCTGTTTCTGTAAGCCCTGTTTCCTTACAAGAACATTAATTTCTATTTTGTTTATGGCTTTGATGTCATTTGGGCAGCAAACACAAGTGGCAATAGCAGTAGCATTTAGCATTTGGATTTGTATACCACCCCATAGTGCTTTACAACATTAACATATTGCCCCCAACAATCTGGGTCTTCATTTTATTGACCTCCAAAGGATGGAAGGCTTCTCAGGATTGACTCCAGGCTGTGTTAGCCTGCAATACTTACTGCATCCTAACTACTGAGCCACCAAGGCTCCCAGTGTTACGTACTCTTATTTTGCCTCTCCACTTGAGAATTTATCAGCTGTATTCTGCATCATTCTTTAGACCATCAGTTTTTAGACCATCTCATATAAAACTCAAAAGAGGTTTCTAGGTGCATGGATCCAAGTTATTTTGCTCCAACTGAAACAGGAATATAGCTAAAAAAAATTCCATGCTGTTGAGATTAGCTGCTTTTTTGAGGGGGGGGTGTGCATCATTAAAAACTGGCAAATTTCTAATTTCTAAACCCAGTACCTCCATGTTATCTAAATTCATTTTGGTCTGCCAGACTTCATCCCTCGTTCAAAGCAACTATGAAGATCTGCTACAGATAAAAAGAGAAATAGAGGTAAAAACTTCTCAGTAAGAGTAGCCAGTGTTTCCCTAATAGATACATCATCAATGAAACAGAAAATAGCTGAGAAAGGCTCCCACGTCTTTGTTGATTTCAATGTGGAACAACGAATGTTTCCCAGTCTATTTATGCCAAATAAAAGCTTATATGAGAACCTGCATTTACTGTGTTTCTCACATAATAAGGCCAGGCCTTATTTTTTTTGACCCCCGAAAAAACGGCTAGGCCGTCTTTTTGGG
>BHFT01039986.1:0-10068 GCA_004320025.1 Laticauda laticaudata
TGGCTTTTATATCTTAGTACAGACTCAGCTAAATGACATCATAGGAAGGAGTCAACCCATCCTATCCTGGGCTCTCTCACAGCATAGATAGAAAGGGCGTTCACGGTAACTTCTACCAACTCCCATTCTCTGGTATTTGACAAAGCTGTTGTTTTTTCAATATTTTTTTTATTTTTACTATATAAAGAAACAGCAACTATTTCAACGTCTATATAAACAGTGCATTGTCTGGTTCCAGTTCGTTTGAGCAATAGTCATCATCATCATGTTCATTAGTAGTGATCATATAATATTATTTTCTCTGCACATTAATATTTAATTGTTGATACTAAATCATGTTGATAATAAACATATAATAAACCCTCGTGGTAAAATTAATCCTTCACTTATAATTTTAAACATTCTAACTTCTGTTTCTTTTATTTAACCATAGATAAAATGAATCCCATGCTTCAAAATATTCCATATCTCCCTTCTCTGTAATTTCAAATGTTAATCTATCCATTTCTGCACATTCTAGTATTTTTTTTACTATCTTCTCATCTGTGAGGATCCCTTTTCAATGTTGTGCAAATACAATTCTGGCTGCTGTTATACACATGTATATTAAATACATAGTCCCTTCATTATATATTTTTTGATATGATACCGAACAGAAATATTTCTGGTTTTAAATATACATGTTCCTTTGTCATTTTTTCTATCCAACTTTTGTCTGATATATTTTTGGTTTTGCACTCAAACACTGTTATTGTTATTAATATTAAAAAACAAAGTGTTGTTTTTTTTCAATCATGTTTCCTTCTTAGGATTTTGTCACCTGAGCCTGCTATTTGTGGGCTGAGAGAGAGTGACCCATACCTAAGATGGGACTAGAACTCATAGTCTCCTGGCTTCTTACCTGGTGCATTAATCACTTGACTAAACTAGCTATCTACTTTCTTCCTAGGATGTCAGGACAGTGAATAATATATTGAACATATAAACTATTTAAATGTGTATCATACAATAATACCATAAAACATACACACATACACAAGCGGTATATAATTTTAAACTAGGCATTAAAATGATGGTAGCATTAACAGGAAGCAAATTTGAGTGGGTAGGCTATTTCAACACTATCATTGGGATAGAACACGTTTTCCATTCCTATTAGGATTAATAAAACTGCTTGAAATTCTTAAGAGAAGAATCCAAGATTTCTATAAGAAACCTTTCTATATTTTTGTACAAAAGCAATAAGTCTTACAAGTTATCTTAAAGATTAACCAATATTATTTTTAAAAATTGTAATTAATTTCATTAGATACATCAGGATTTTAGAACTGAGAGAAGAATATTTTATAGATACAGTTGTTTAGCAGGGCAAGTGAAGGGAAAAGGTGAAATGGTAACGAGAGTTTAGGGACAGAAATACAATAGTTTATTTATTGAGGACACAAATTGTTGGGGGCAATATGCTGACACTGTAAACTGCTTAGAGAGGGCTGTAAAGCACTGTAAAGTGGTATATAAGTTTAAGTGCTATTGCTATTATATAATGATTATAAATAAACAGCTAAATTTCTATGTTTCTAAGGAAACAGATTTGAACAGTATGTTGCATAAAAATAATCAAGAATTTGGGTGTTACAGACAATAAAGCAAATGACATGAACTTATTGATAATATATTTTCTTACAGCTGGATGCCAGCACAGAGAAGATCCTCTTCTAATTATCTCATAGTTAAGTACTTTAAAATAAAACCAAGAAAAATTATTTTATTAGGGTGCAGAGTTTGTTTTCCAAATGTTTAGGTCCAAAACAACTTCAAGCACCAGCCCTTAGAATAGGCAGTAAATATAACTCCCAGTATTAAACTGTTATCAGGTATAATTTTAGGGCAACATTCTAACTATTTGAGGTTTTCAAGTCATCTTCAAAGACAATCTTATGTTTTTCCAGGCCAAACAAGAAGTTATATGTGAATTTAGATAAGATTTTGAATGTTGAATGGATATGATGATCTGTTGATGAAATGTGATGGCCACGTGGACCTTTTGAAGTTTGAATTGGAAAGGGATTATCTGGCAGAGAATGGAAGACGGAAGCAAAGGCTATCTCTCTAAATGGACAAGAAGGGTGAAGTGGGGAGGAGGGTGGAGGATGGCATTGCTTTCCTTGCTGATGCAATTGGAGTAGATGCATTACACCAGTGATGATGAATCAGGCTAGGTATAAGGAAGTACATCACGTATTGCATAGTTGGGGATTTACTGGTGGTATTCTGACATAGCTTTCAAAGACCATGGCATTTCCAGTGGTTATAGTGGCTATTGGTGGGGGTTGTGATCAGGAGGAGGGATTGATATGTCCTATAATTACAGCTGTACTTGCACTCACATTCTTCTTAATAAGAAACAATGGGTGAGATGAGAGTGCTCACCTCCACAGTAAGAAGTTGGGAAAGTGACCTCTGTTGATGGGGCTCTTATTGAGGGGCAGCTGTTGCAGTTGGTTGGGCAAATCAGAGTAGCAACAGCACTTAGACTTATATACTGCTTTACAGCCTTCTCTAAGTGGTTTACAGAGTCCCCAACAATGTGGGTTCTCGTTTTACCAACCTTGGAAGGATGGAAGGCTGAGGAACCTTGAGCTGGTGAGAATTGAACTGCCAAATTGTCAGCAGAAGTAGTTTGTAGTACTGCGTTCTAACCACTGCGCTACCACAGTCTTAATCTTCTTTATGCCATTTGTTTGCTAAAGTATATCTTGGATGTGACTGAGGGTATGTGTTGTGATTGAGATGGCTCAGGATGAGTGTAGTTCCTTAAGAGCTATGGCAACAGACACATGTTGGGAGTTTTCAGGGTGGCATAAAGATGGGGTAAAAAAAGAAGAAACAAATTTTGGTGGTCGTGGGTTGGAGATAATGTAGTAAATGACATAGGGAACACCATTAAAAGGCAAGGAAGACCAGTGATTTAATGTGGATCCAAGGTTCTGCCCTGCAGACTCATTCCTCAGTTCAGGAATCACTATCACAGACAGCATCTGCTGATGGTAAACACCAACTCTTGAAGTGATAGAGGGTGAAAATTAAACTAGTGACAGGTTGGGGAACTTGCTCATTTACCATCCTGCTGCCTGACTAATTGCTTCCTGAGTTACAGGATCTCACATGGGATTGTCCTATTGGGGGATTTCAATTTCTATGATTTGGGAGTGGCTTCTAGGAAGTCTCAGCAATTAATTTTCTCAATGACACACATGAATTTGGGCTAGGTAATTGAGGCTTCAATGCATACAATTAGGCTGCTCAAGAGCAGTTGATACGTGATCGGAAGATGGGAGACATTCTGTGTTTTTTGCCTTAGATAATTTTTTGGTCCAATTGATACTTCTTGCCTTCTACTTTTAAGATGCTTTAATATATGTAAGTAATCTTAAATACTATATATGTAAGTACATCATATATACTTTTAAGTTAGTGGAACATAGGCAACAGTATATTGGTTTATGTGGTGATATCTAAATTGAAGAACTTAGATTGCATAGAATAGCAGGTATAGGTGTTTGTTACCCTCCAGTGAGTTGTAATAAGAACAAAATGGTTCTGGAGAAAAATATTGTATTCTGAATCAGTATGATCCAGAGAAAAAAATATTTGGCTGTGTGACATGTATGGATAAGCATGAACAAGAAAATAAAGCAATTGGGCTTTCGAAGAATGAATAAGAATAGTGACCGGAGAGCATCTCCTTAGGGGAAGATACATGAATACATGGAAGAAAGGAAGAAAAAGGGAAAAATCTGGAGTGAAAATAAAATTACTATATTTGTCCTATGTGAAGACAAATTAGAAGTTTATTATTCTTCAGATCTAATTAAATGGGAAGAGGATATGAAAGCTGATTTGAACAGAATAAAATAATTAGAATGCCAAGAATTGTGTGAAGGTGCATATGCCAATTCTAATTACTATAAGTCTTAACAGTTCAACTTACAAGAAACAATAATGAAAAAGCCAAAGCTACTTTAGACACACTTTTATCTGGGAATACAGGCAAAACTGGGTAAAATATGCCCAATAAAAATGATTTTTATAACAACACCATTGGCAACTTTAATCTTAATACTTTTGATATTAAGAATTCAGAAAAGTTCAGTCCTTCTACGCTTTAAAGTATTCAACAAAGATGCCTCAAAAAACTCTCAGAAAAAGTAACTAATTGTAGATTGAAATTATTAAATTGTTCTAAGTGCCCAAGACTTTAACCTTGATTATTTAAAAGGCTGTAATTGTTATAGTCTAGAGGCACAACTAGTTCTCTTGGTTCATTTATGTTTTAATTTTCTACTTTATTTCAGCTTCTCTTATTTCATTATATATTTCTGGCCGCTGATGGTTAAAGATGTCTGTGTATAGCTTACTGATGCTCTGAGGATCTCAGTTGTTAAATAAAAACAAGATGAAGAACAAAATAAATTTGACTCCTGGCCAAACTGGAGTCATGTTGAACTGCAGTTTGTTCTTCTCTCCCCTGTCAGCTGCTTGAAAATTGTATCTGGACTGCTTGTTAAAAATAATTGGTAAGCAGACATATTAATTAAACTATTTTTCAATTAAGTTTTGATTTGGGTGAGATTGAATGCCTTCTAAATACATGAAACAGACTCTTCCTGCTTCCTTTCACACACTGGGGTGGAATTATTTTGGATGGAGATAGAACAATCCCTATCAGCTGCTGATCCAATTATCCCTGTGTATAAGAACTTGGCTTCAACAGAAGAGGCAATTGTTTTGGCTGATAACATGATTGAACATCAGATTGGAAATGTGTATCAAGCAATATTAATTGAAGAGCTACCATCTGAAATTGAGCCAGTAGTTACTAATTTTGAGCTGATTATTATGATATATATCTATAAGTAGAAAATCTGAGTAAAGATACACTAGGAAGAGTAGCTGATTCTATGCATAAGAAAATTAAAGAGCTTCAGGGAATGTTTGAATGCATGAGAAGAAGTGAAGCAACTGAAATGAAAGACATGGCAGTTGGAAAGGAGGAAGTGGTACTAATTCAAAGTCAAAAGATATAAAGTATTACATTTTCAGTAATTCGGGGATGAGCAGCTTCTAGTGGTTCTTATGAAGAACTGTTTTAAAAAACTGAAAGAAATTAATCATCCTTCCTGATTTGGCTTCAGAGCTTGCTAAAAACTATAAATAATTGAACTATGACAGCAAGAGAACAGACGCTTCATTTCCTTATTCTGCAGTTTTTCTCTAATCTTTCAATGAAGCAACAATATTTCTTTTGATTTACTTAAAATATTTATACTGCCCAACTCACTAAAGTGTGACTCCAGGGTTTATATATCTTAACCCTCTTTCAGTTGGCTTCAGGCTCAGAGGTGGAACCCAAACAACATGTATTGCATATGTGGGGACTTCCGGTTTGCAAGCTTCAGCGGCAGCAGGAATCCGCAATCGTGCGTGGTTCCTGCTGCGCTCGCCACTGGACTGCCCCCGATCCAGCTGGATTTGAGGGCTATAGTTACCCCATAGAGGTAACTGAAGATAGGGGAGACTTAGCAGGGGTCTGGGGTAATCACAACCCCCCCTCAGCTGGCTTAACTCCCTTTTCCGAAAGTGGAGCGGCGGTCAGTAATGGCCGCCACAAAGAAGCTTTCATCCGGATAAGAATGTGCAGGAGGAAACTGAGAAAGTGAAAGTTTTTGGCTAACTGGGATGACAAGTAATATTTAAATATCCTGGAATTTAGTTTATTAAAGATACATCGTTCCCCACGAACAGAAGAAATGCGGCGAATGAAAGTATAAAAGGGAAAGTTTGTTTTTCTCACTCTCCTTCCTTACGGTGAATTAGCAAATGATGGAGAATCAGAAACAACCCATTTTGCATCAGCCAGTAATTAATTGAAAATTGAAAAATTATAAAGCCAAGGGGACCATAAAAGACTTTTCCTGGAGCCCATTGAAAAAAAAAACCACTTTTTTTTTTGCTATAAGTGAAGGGAGAATAAAAAGAACGAACATTAGATTTTTGGAGGAGGCTGCTTGGAATTCATAAGATTAGAGCGAAAACTGTAACAAAACTTCTAAAAGATATATTTCACTGGAGCTGTTATAACTGAACTATAACGCCAGGAAGAGAAAATATAAAAAGAAAAAAGTGCTAAATGACACCAGACTGTGTGTATATTGGGATGCTTGGTGATTTTGGCTTTTTGGGAAATTATTATTTGAAAGACTAAAAATATCTTGGGTCTGTCTCAAAAAAACTTTTTTACAATGGCACTACTTGTTATGACTGAAAATTGAATTTAATATAGCTAAATGAAGAGGAGTCCAAGCAAGGGAGGGCCATCTTCTGGACCGTTTTCTATTTTTTTAGAAATTGGCGATTTATACCTACCAGAATTACAAGAACAAGAAGATTGGGATGAAGAAGAAAGCCATCTTTAATGAACAAACAATTTTAGCCGCGGAAGAAAAGGAAGAGGGGGAAGAGAATGGAAATTTAAGACTTAAAAAAAAACCAAAAAGGGTAAAAATAAGATGAAAAATCGAATAATGTTAGAAAGCACAGCAAAGAGAAATACAGAAGAAGTGGAGATCAAGAAGGTGGAGATTATGAGACAAGGCGGGGGGTGAGTAAAAAGACGGATTGGAGAAGAAGGAATGGAAAAAGGGAAGAGAAAGTTACAAAGGTTTAAAACAAGATGTAAAGAAACAAGATCTATCAGAAATAGTGGGTAAAAAATAAGATTAAAAAAGAGATCTGCAAAGTAACATAAGATTGTATTGTTGTAATTTATATTTGAAAAATGTAGACAAATTTAATAAATAGAGCTTATTTGCTGTGGATTATTGTATCTTAAATTATATTATAAACTTATTATTTTCTTCTATTTTATAATATGTACTAACTTCAGAATGGCCCTAAGTAGAATCAGAATGAAAAGTATATATTATCGAGTGTTAAATTTAGGGAAAGATTTTAAAGGTATTATATTTCAATCTGTGTTACAGGAGAAACTTTGTGTTAATGGAGAAAAAATAAACAGAAAACTGCGAAATAGGAGAACAGATCAAGAGATATACTAAGAGACAGGGGGAAGTAGATTAGAGAAGAAAAGGAAGGGAAAAGGGAAGAGAAGTTACAAAGGTTTTAAAATAAGATGTAAAGAAACAGATCTTATTCAGGAAATAATGCGGTAAAAATATCATTAAAAAAGAGACTGCAAAGTACATAAATTCATATTGTTGTATTTTATACCTAATAATGTTAGAAAACTGGATTTATAATGGAGTTTATGTTTTTTGCTACTTGATCATGTTTTAATTATTTATAAACTATTATTCTTTTTTATTCTATAATATAGTCAAATAGCTTTAGAATTGTACTAAGCAGAATCAGAATGAAAAGTATTATTTGATTTTTAAATATTAAATTATCAGGGAAATATGTTAAAGGATCATACTTCAATTCAATGTTACAGGAGAATTTTGTGTTAATGAGAAAAGATAAAAAAAATTGAATAGAACAGACAAAAGAATATGCCATAATGAATTTAAATCTTGAGATGGAAATAAATAAATAGAATTAAGAGAAGTGAAAAGAGCGGGAGAAAGCTAATAAAAATGTTGAGATGCGTAAATAAGATGTGAAATGGGATAAAAAGTGAGCATGAATTTTGAATTTATGTCTGTATAAAAAGATGTAACCCGGGACTAAGCCGCTTTCAAAAAAGAAGTTTTATGTTTTGATGTTTTGAGTTTTGTTTGGGTATGTTTGTTTATTGAAAACTAATATTTTTTTTTAAAAAAAAACATGTATTGCAGATGTGGATAATCTCTAGCAACAGTGGGATAGTAGCAGTATGTCCATTCTTGTTGTTCTTTTGACTTCTCACTGGTATTCGAAACGGTCTTTCATGGTATCCTGGATGATTGCAGGAGTTGGGAGTTGAGGAACAGAGCTGCATTAGTTTCCTTCCTCCTCTGGAATTGGTTTCAGTCAGTGTTGATATGGTCAGTATTAAGACCGACCATTCTTTCCAATTGTCTTTACTTGCAGAATCTAATCTAGGTCAGTCATTGGGACCAGAGGTTTTGTCTTCCGAGCTTTCAGGCTCATGCTGGAGCCTATCCTCAGGGAACTTCTCTGTAGCAGAGTGTGCTTTGGACTATTCTGTATGTCCCAAAAGTTCTTTTTTCAAGAGGCAACTGAACTTTCTGATCCAGAAAATCCAGTTGTCTCTTGAAAAAAGCACCTTTGGGACAACCATGACCTGGATGATTGAAAATCTCCATGGACAGACTATTCTGTGCATTATTATATGATACCTGGTTGTGTATGGCTTTTTAATTGTTGATTGGAGTATTGATAGCTGGTGATTAAGTTGTTGGGTGTTGTTTCTTGTGCTGTCAAGCCCCTACCTCCAACTACTTGGTAAGCTCGTGGTAAATCAGCACTCCTATTAACTGATGGGGGCCAGTTTAACAGGCTTCAATCATTTCCCTGGCTGTTTTTGTATCTGCTCATTCAACAATCTTGATACTATAAAACTGTATGTGAGTCCCTTGTTTGTTGCAATGTGAGGCTACCAATGAGTTTGTGTTTCGTTCTCTGAAGACTTGTTTGTACTTTTGCATTCTGGTAGTTAGCTTTTTTCTACATAGTCACAGGGGATCCAGTAGATTACATTGGAAGTATCTCCCACCTCCAAGTGATCTTTACAATGCATAATTTGCCCTTGTATGGTAGCCTTTGGGTGATGTGCAATGCCCATTTGCAGACCTTGGAAATTGTGTTCTGTTGCTTCCAAAATGTTTTTGATGTATGGCAGGATATGTTGTGTGGTTAGTCTTGTATCTTGTTTCTTTCTTTCTCTCCTCACTGTGTTCCACACACATCTTGTAACAAATGCTTGTGGGTGCCCATTCTGCCTGAATTGTTTGCATAGGTACATGCTCTCCAGTTGTTTAGCTTGCTCAGTACTGCAGTGGGTTCTTAACCTATCCTATAATGTTATGATGCAATTCTTTTTTATCTTTACTTGCCCCATCAGATCTGGAAAGAGGCACCATCGATTAAAGAGTGTCATCTCTTTAATGGATGTGTATGAGCCAGGGATGTGTTTCTTTGGAGCACCATCCCACCTACGATTAGGATTGTCCAAGTCTGATGATATTTTAGAAAACCCTTAAGGCCTTGCAGTTCTCCCAGATATAGGGTTTGGAAAGGTAGTTGAGTCTGCAGGGTTGTTGTTTTTTTGCTTTTAATGTGATTACAATAATGTTTATAACCTCTTTGTTTTATTGTTACATTGATACTTTAAATTGTGCTTCCTGCCCAGAGTTGCCTTGCTGAGATGGGTGGCTATCTATATAAAATTAAGATAAGATGAATTGCCATTTTTTTTACTGCGAGCACACTGGCCCACATTAAAAAAGAAATCCTGTTGCCTGCTCTCAAGAGAAAGTGTATATCTACCCAACACATACAGAACAAACAAACACACATACATACATATATACCTGCACCATACATATACCAGTATTTCCCCGAAAATAAGATACTGTTTTATTTATTTATTTATTTATTTTGTCACTAAAAAAGCCACCAGGTCTTATTTTCAGGGGAAGTCATCCACTGACTCATCTCACTTGTGTGTAGTATCCCCCGGCCTCCTTTTCGCTATCAAAGACCTTCAGGAACTACTTGTTCTGTGGCCAGCAAAGCCGGCAAGATTTTCCTGAAGGCTGATAACAGAGCTCTGGATCGATTATCACTTATATTGGGTACACAAGCTAGGACTTACTTTTAGGGTAGGTTTCATTTTCGGGGAAATGTGTGTGTGTGTGTTTTGCTCGCACAAGCACGAAGCCGAAAGCACCAGCCTGAAAATGGCGAGTGGGACCTTGTTGAAATGTTGCCAACATGCTTTCAATCTTATACGGGAAAAGACCTGAATACACCAAGACCTGCATACCTGTACCTGTGCAAATCTACGAAAATATATCTATCTATCTATCTATCTATCTATCTATC
>BHFT01039987.1:0-10151 GCA_004320025.1 Laticauda laticaudata
AACCAATCCCATGCAGGCCTTTCTGGCCAATCACATTTGAGACATTTGGAGTATACCATTTTATACAGAACACTTCCTCTTAACTTTTGGTTGGAAAAAAGAGGAATTGTTAAGTGCAACCTTCATTTTCCATATGAAACGTGGGATTCTAACTTTTCTCCCAACACCCATACTGTAATAAAGATCCTTATGAAAACCAGGGCCAGGAGAAGGCAGGCTCTAACCAACAAGATATAAAGGGGTTTGGGAGGTAAGTCCTTATATACAGTATTTCTATACACAAGAACTTGTTGGAAACAATTAGAGACATCTTGACAGCTCAATTTTCCCAATTTCAGTGATGCGTTTAATTTGAAACCCATAAAACTCATGGATATTCTGACGCATTAAGTGATGTCTTGGAAGGATTAATGAACCACCACAGTCAAAATGTGCAAATAAAATAGCAATTTTTATTTAAACTGTCCCAAAGAATGTGTGGAATATCCTAAAAATTACAATTTAAAGTCATGGTTTAGTTGGTTGTTGTGGGTTGCTTCACTCATTTCATTTTGCGTACAAATAATTGGAAATCAGTCACTTCCTGTTTGTTCAAAGATATCTCCTTTTTTTCACCCTTTGGACCAGGGGTCTTCAAACTTGACAGCTTTAAAACTTATGGACTTCAACTCCTGGAATTCCTCCTTCAGTCATGTTTGCTCAGGAATTCTGCGAGTTGAAGTCCACAAGTCTTAAACTTGCCAAGTTTGAAGACCCTTGCTTTGGACTCTTTGCAGTCTATGTTTTGGGTTCAAATGATTTCATAAAGGATTTGAGTACATTAAGTGTGTTGAATAATGGCTTCCATCTGTGGAAATTTGAAGCTATTACATTAATGCCTCAACTTTTCCCCATAGTAGTCTGACTTTTGAAAAGAATTTGTCAGGTTGATGTTACTGGGTGGCTTCTATTTTCTTGTTTTGTTTTCATCTTCCTTATATCTAGAAAATATGTCTACATTTGAATTATGACTTTGCTACAGGAACCAACAGCTGTATGGGCCAATCATGCATATAAATCAATTACCAAGGCCTATGTACTATAAATGCACCCATTAATTAAGCAATGTCAGATGCTATGAACTGTGAAGTTCATTACATCTTTAGCATTCAAACCAAGGATTATTTGAAGAAGCGAGACCAAGTTTACCTAATAGTTAATGAAATTAAATCCATGTTGCCAACATTTTTACTTTATGCCTGATCCAGTGTTTAAATGTTTATGAATAAAGCAGCAACTGCTGAAAGCAAAAATGTTGAAATGTAATTACTGGTAAGTTATAATACACTTGAGGACTCATTATGCTAGACTTGGGGAGGGTTTTCTTTTTTTTAAGATCATCAGTGTAACATACTCACCACCACCCCACAAAAAAAAATACAGAGCATTTTTTGAGGCTAAAAGCAGCAAAGTTATAAATGCTGTTAAATTTATCCTGGCTCAGTGGAAATTCTGATTATCAGGGTTGTATGATTTATGGATATAATACTTTCCACTCATTACATGGTTGCATTTCAGGATTGTGATGTGATTTGCATATGTGAATATCCCTGCAAATTAACTTCTGATGAGTGCTACATCTGTCTGACTGAAGAAGCCCCTATCAAGAATGAATCCAGCTGCTGCTTAAAAGGGATAAATTGAAAAACAAAAGGAAAAATTGCAAGGTTCAGAATTAAGCAAAATAAGAAGCATTTAGGGGGGGGCTTTTAAGGTTGGAATTAGTCAAATACCATATTTTTTCCTTTAAAAACCAGCCAATTATATTGCTATTGTATTTTTCTATATTTATACAGGAGAACATTTTTCCTCAGCTTTAAAGTCACATATGATAAGTAATTCAAGACAAAGATATTCAAAGTATTGGAAAAGTAGATCACAAGGTTCTATTAGCTGACTGAATACAATGTTTGTCATTTGAATTCAGTTGCACAGGGGATACTGAAGAGAACTGTATATTATTCGCGGAGTTAGAATTAAATAGCATCCTTCAAATTCCTCCCCCAAAGAGGGAGACATAGTTAAAGGTAGATAATTTGAAAGCAATGGCTGTTATACCTACACAAATAATTATTCATTAATTTTGGAGGAAATTGTCAAATGTCCCAGTCTACGGTTCTTACCAGGTTCACCTGCAAATGTGGAGTTTTCTGTTCTTGGAATTTTCAAGGAAATTCATCAGTTAAAACTAAAGCTATTTCTCCAGGGATTCCAACCTTATACTCTGAGCATGGAAGGTTGCTTCTATATCAGACTATATCAGAAGACTTCCTACTTAGAAGTCCTGATAGAAGATGGAGCCTACCAAGAAAGGATTTAAATTTGTAGTTTCAGGATTATGAAACTTCTCAGACAGTGAACAAAATTGATGCTACAAAAGTCTTCTCCAGCAGGAATAATTGTATATGCTTTAGCCTACTTTTTCTATTCTTCCCAATCAATACGGTCAAAAGTAACAGTAGTATTAGGCCAAAATATTATCAAAAGATCTTTTCAAGGAAGAAATTCCACTTCAGTTCTCATTGAAATCCGAATAGATGAACATATAAATTTGAATATGGAGGTTCTTGTTTAGACTAAGTATAATCTTTCTTTCTTTTTTTCTTTTTCTTTCTTTCTTTCTTTCTTTCTTTCTTTCTTTCTTTCTTTCTTTCTTTCTTTCTTCCTTCCTTCCTTCCTTCCTTCCTTCCTTCCTTCCTTTCCCTTTCCCCCATATCAATATTTTCACAAAAGGACAGTTCCATGTAATTATCAACCCTAATTAAATAATAATAATTTAAAAAACCCTAACCTTGTAACAAAACCCCTAATTGTTCACTTTAGTTTGAAACAGTCTCAAGTACTTGGTACTTAAGTACTTGGTACTTAAGTACTTGGTACTAAATTCTGCAGAACTGTGTGATGCCAAACTATTCTCTGTCTCGACTTGTGAAACAAATTCTTGGAGCAACCCTATGAAAATAGGACATCCTTAAGCTTTCTTTCTAGGCACAGAATTTGCAGCAACTTGATGCTGACCTCAGTCACATTACCATTTTTTTCTTTATTTTTATAAGTTAGGAAATGGCAGGTTATC
This sequence comes from Laticauda laticaudata, assembly GCA_004320025.1. Lineage (NCBI taxonomy): Eukaryota > Metazoa > Chordata > Lepidosauria > Squamata > Elapidae > Laticauda > Laticauda laticaudata. The sequence continues at coordinate 3,116 of BHFT01039987.1, forward strand.
TACAATCAAGGATTGTACACAAATGGGCTCCAGTGAATTGCCTCAGAGAGTAGTACCATCCAGAAGGTTAAACTTGTAAGGAAGGAGGTTGGAAGTAGAAATAAGGAGGGACTTCGTGACTGTGTAAGTTGTAAGCCCTTGGAACAGACTGCCACATGAAGCAGTAGATTCTTTTTCACTTGAAACCTTCAAACAGTGGTTGGAGAGTCATTTGCCAGGGCTGCTTTTCTGAATTTGCACTGAGCAAGTTTGGATTGGATAACCTCCACCAATGACTTGCTTTTAATTTTCCATGAAATAAGGTTCAGCAATCCATCTGAATGTTCCACCAAGGATGATTGCATGCTGTGATATGTGAAGGAAAGGGTTAGCATTTCTTTCTTTCTTTTTTCCTTCTCTTGCGTAGTCTGTAGAGATTCTCAGTCATCCATCACATGGTTGTCTCAAAAGTGCTTTTTTTTTTTCCAGGAGGCAACTGGACTCTCTTGTTTTTTTCTTTTGAAGATGTTTTGCTTCTCATTCAAGATGCTTATTCAACTCTAACAGCAGTGGTGATATTCAGCAGGTTCTGACCAGTTCTGGAGAACAAGTAGCGGAAATTTTGAGTAGTTTGGAGAACCAGCAAATACCACCTCTGACTGGAGATTTTATAGTATCCTTCCCTTGCCATGCCCACCAAGCCACACCCACAGGACTGGTAGTAAAAAAAATTGAATCCCACCACTATCTGACTGGATATGTAAGGATTTATATTCCTTGCAGATAGCTGGTCATTTGCATTCTTTTAGAGCAGAGCTGTCAAACTCCAGGCCTGTGGGCGGATGTGTCATGCCCTGGCGATGTCCATGCCTGGTTTAGAGAAGGGGGAAAAAGTCCTGATACATCACAAAACACCGATATAACAATGTGTGAGTTTGACACCCCTGTTTTAGAGGGCTGTTGAAGCACTTGGAGGTTTACCTGTGTCCTCAGAGTCACCTGAGCACTACTCAGCTGTCTGCAAGAAATATAAATCCTTACATTCCCCACTATCCTGTCAGAGCTGAAGAAGCTTCTTGGATGAAAAGCGAAACATCTTCAAAGAAAAAATAAAAACAAGAAACTCCAGTTGCCTCCTGGAAAAAAAGCAGCTTTGGGACTTTGTTTGTATAGTTCAATTTGGGTATTTTTTCACAATTTCTATTTTTCTTTTTCTTTTTAACCTTTGTAAGCAAAAAATATTGCTTAGTTTTCTGTTTGGTTTCAGAAATAATAAAATAAAATATTGCCCTCATAAACCTGACCCCCTCAAACCTAAAACTATAATTCCCCAGTAGCAGTTTGAGCTTTGAAAAAATGTTTGTCATCTGTAATTAAAAATAGCTATTATTTAAAAGTGATTATATTGATACTTTTTATGATTGCATTAAATATCCAAGAAAATAAAGTTTGAGAACATATTACATGTTGGACGTTATCGGTCAATATTCCAATAATAATAAGCCCCAAAAGCAAGAGACTTTGACAGAATTAATACTGAGAAAAATTGCAGCCAAGCTGGTCTTAGGTTAATGCCTGTGTCTTACATGACAATGATTCTTGAGCTAAAAACAACACTAGTCAACTAACACACCAGACCAGTGTACGTATACATAATTTGAACTGTTCTTCAGAAAAATAATGGCTTATTAAGGTGTGGAATTTAATATCACTGTCAATCTATAAAACTTTTACAACCTAGTCTTATTTGCACAGAGATTACATCCCTAAAGCTCAGTGCCAAAGACACATGTTAATAAGCTCACAACTTTTAATTAAGCAATATGTATAAGTAGATTCCCATTAAGCGGTGATTTGTGGGCAAGTTCATTACAGTGGGTTTCAGCCACTAGACACATATTCAATACAAATCAAGCAGCCTGCATATTATCCAGCTTAATGTGAGTCTCCTTGTGATATTTTATCACCCCTTCATGATAATGGTGGAAAGAACTTATATTTCCTGTAAGATCAGGGGCAGAGACTAAAACCTTCTAATGACCTCTTGTTGCTTCTTTCATGAAACTTATCCTGTGCATTTTTTTTTTTTACATTAGCTGGAAAATATTCACATTGTTCTTCATATTTCTGTACATGTAGCAAAAGTCAGCAACTTGGGGCAAAGACCATGGGAGATTTGAGAATTAGGAGGAGGGGAGCAAAAGATTTATTTCTAATCATGGGGGCACAGCCAGGAGTGGGATTATACCAGTTTGGATCTATAGAACTGGTTGTTATGATTCTGTGCTGTTCAGAGAACCGGCAAATCATGCCCCCGGCTGCCCCTGCCCCTCTCTGCCTGCCCCTCCACTCCTCTCCCAGTCAGTCCTAATCACCCATGTGCAACATTGCATGCATGCCCGACATTGCTGACTGCGTTCTTCCCTGCCTAGTCACTCCTTAAGGTATTTCTTTCTCCCAACCAACGATTAGCTGTTCCTATGATCCGCTGTGCCAGGATTCCCCTTGCCGACTTACTGCTTCACCCAGGAAGCTTCCCTGAGGCACAGGAAGCCAAAAAATGGAAGGGGGTCACAGTTCCCCTGCCTTTCCATTTTTTGCCTTCCTGAGCCCCAGGGAAGCTTTCTGGGAACAAAAACTGCCCCCAGGAAACTCCCCTGAGGCCCAGAAGGCCCAAAAATGGAGCACAGGGGGGTGCTGCATGCCCCCCATGCTCAGGTTTTTTTCCTTCCTGAGTCCCAGGGAAGCCTTCTGGGGGGCACCCCCCCCATGAGGCTCCCCTGAGGCCCAGAAGGCCCCCCAAAAAATGGAGGGTGCTGCCAAAAATACCCCAAGCCATGCCCAGCCAGTCACATGGCCACAACAACCTAGCTAGCCATGCCCGCCAAATCAATTGTTACAAAATTTGAATCCCGCCTCTGGGCATAGCCCAGCAGAAGGTCCTGCTAACAGAAAGGAGAAGCCAAGTTTTGCCAGCCAGCTCTTTCTTCCTTCTGCAGATGGTATCACCTTGTTCCACAAGGCCTGCCAGTGATCCAGAACAGATTTTTAGGAAGGGGTTGAAAAGGAGACCACCCTTCCTTTCCTTCTGCTCATGGAAATTGCTTCCATCACTCACCACATTTCCTAGATAAAAATGGTTAAAGAGCACACTAACACCATTTGGGCTGAAGAGAACTTGTCATGCACCACTGACTGTTCATTGATTGATTGTTTGATTTGATTATTTGATTTTCATCTTGTCTCAAGGCGACAAACCTATCCAATACTTCTTTCTCCTCACGGCAACAATCCTGTGAGGTGGGTTGGAGGAGAGACATTGACTGGCCCCAAGTCTCTCAGATGACTTACATGGCTAAGGTGGAACTAGAACTCACTATCTTCTGGATTCTAGTCCAGTGCCTTAAGAATAGAAAATACTGCATCTCCAACACTCATCACTTTTGTTACTCTAGTACCATAATTTAAGGGGGTTCTAGTTACTTTTATCGAGCAAATAGTCTGAGGACCAAGCTATACATTATATCAGGAGTCTCCAACCATGGCAACTTTAAGACTTGTGCAAAGCTGGCTGAGGAATTCTGAGAGTTGAAGTCCACAAGTCTTAAAGTTGCCAAGGTTGGAGACCCCTGCTTTATATTATAAACATAATTGCATATAATTGTTGGTTATTGTAAAATTAATAATGGGTAGAAATGAAGGTGAACAATAGTTATGAAAACAGACTGGAGAAATTATTATTTTTTCCTTATGCTGTTGCTGTCAGATATTCTCTCTCTGAAGATAGCAGCTTTACCAGAATAAATTCTACTGTATAAATAACAGTGGATGGCTTTCATCCATTTGCAAGTAAATACAAGGCTTCCTTTACAGCTTTTGCAAGGGAGAAATCAGTTAAATTCTTTTTTAACTCCCACTCTGATTATATTATCCGTTCATACCCCTGGATTAATTTTAATGTAAAACAAAAATCTGACTCATTACGTGCAAAGACACTTTTAAAAATATTTGAAATTAAATTTACCCTCTTTTTCCTAATTGACTAATTGCACTGACTCATATGGAATACAGTAGACTTTAACAAGTTAATTGCCTCTTCTAACATCTGTGAGTGAGTTGAAGTCCGAGAGAAGTGCTGCAAAAATGGGACATTTCTGAAATCTGGCTGTGTTATTTTTCAGCATTCACCTTCCATACTATGTGGAAAGGATGGAAGTGGCAGAAACAGAGCTGGATAAGTCTGACTAACCCAATCCTGCTTCCAACAGTGTGATCACAACGACATCATTGTAATTTTATTCATATGTTTAAATATGATGTGTACAGCAATGATACAGTCTCTCTATAGAAGTCATAGTTTCTCCAGCTTTGTCTCTGGAGCTTCTTCTAAAAGAAGAGGATGGACAATCATATCTCATTTATGATTTAATTAGAGATTTTTTTGTACATTGTAGAGAATTGGATTACATGATTGTTGTGGTCACTTCCTCTAAGATTCTAGGGTTTAGAAAGGAATATGAAGGGAAAGAGAAAAGGAAAGGGAAAAAAGGAAAAGAAAAGAGGGAAAGGAAAAAGGAAAGGGAAGAGCCCATTTTTTTTAGCAGCAGCTAGGACTCAACACGTCTGATGCAATTGTCAGTTTGTGTATAGACCAGAAAAGCAAATCAATTCACTGGAATAAAACACAGCTCAGTTTTTCATATTAAAGAACCCGGACGATATGTCATCTCACAATCCACCTGAGAAACATTTGGGGCACTGCATCTAATCATTTCTTTTCCACAGGTAACTTTAAGTTATTGCTCTAAGTAGTTTCGGGACTTAAAACTGCCAAGTTGTAACAGTGTTTATGTCAAATAGCTCTCAATGATAAGTAAGGAGAAGGAGGAATTCAGAAAGCTATTTTCTTTCTCAGATTGACATATGAATCAGTCAATTTAGGTCTACTTCAGAACTGGCACTCCAGCTTATTTCTCAGACATCATAACTCTTGCTATCACTATTATCATTCCTGTTTTCCCTATTCTCCCATTCTTATTTCTATTTCTTCATTTGTTTAAATAAATGCCTTCCCAAGATTCCTGCTACATGCACTGAAAATTGCACTGTGAATGTCTTCAAGGATGTGTAATCAAAACTGATATTTTATGTTTTCCTCTTATAGAAGATTCTCTCGACCCTTGCTCTTAATCAGGTTTTCTTCCACAAAATCAAAGTGAGAACAAAGATATGTCATCAAGCTAGGGGTATTTACAAGGCATGGTTTTTAAAAAGTCAAGATGGCGTCCATGATGATATCCAAGCTCCACCCCTTTTTATGTGTGCCACACCTTAAAAAGGGACAGAGGTTTGTATACACCATCAGGGCCGCCATCTTGACTTTGTTAATCACACCTGCAGACCCATCATCTTGCATCAGGCCCATCATCCCCAAAAAGATATCCACAGCATCATTTTCAATACACATACCAGAACCCTTACCTTCAAGCCATTCAGATGCCTAACCATGTAAGAGAAGCAGCCCTAAAACCAGATACTGCAATTATTGTAAATCTTGTTTTTTTAAGCAGAAACAAACGAGAAAACAAATAAAAACCTAATATTGCAAATACACAGGTTTCAATATTTTTTTTAAAAGATGATTTTGAAAAAAATAGACCAAAAGCAGGACACACTGAAATGGTTATGGGCACCAGTAGAAATGGATTAGACTGGATTCAAAATAATTTGTTGACCCTGAGGCAAGATTCCAAGTACTGTTTAGGGGAAATTACTGCAACATATTTATTGTGGATCAGCTCCCATTTAGGGATCCTGTGTGCTCTGTGAACCTGGTTGTTTTCTTGCAGGCATTTCCTTACCCAGATCAAGTGCTAATGATCATTAGCACTGATAATGTTACCTAGTTTGGATAATGTAATATCTGCAAGAAAACAATCAAGGTCAGAGTGCACCAAAGACCCCTCATTTCAATCCTGAACTACAAATATTCTCCTTTATTAGCTCTCATTGATACACAAAAAATGACGGTGTACACCGCAATCGAGATAACTATGCTGGGTTTTGTACCACAAATCACTCGTCAAACACTTCCCAAGCATTTAGGACTGCATGATGTATTTGCGGATTATGCGAGCAGATCCCAGTAACGTGGTCTTCTGCAGCTGACAAATGATGATTCTGTCAGCGTCAATTGTTTTTCAGTGCTTGCCTAGGTCTTTAGGCATAGCACCAAGTGTGCTGAGTACCACTGGAACCACCTGCACTGGTTTATGCCAGAGTCTCTGCAGTTTGATTGTCAAGTCCTAATATCTGGTGATTTTTTCAAGTTGCTTCTCGTCAATTCTACTGTCACCAGGTATGGCAATGTCAACGATCCACACTTTTTTCTTCTCCACAATTGTGATATCCAGGGTATTGTGTTCCAAAACTTTGTCAGTCTGTATTCGGAAGTCCCTCGGTAGTTTTGCATGCTCGTTTTTGACCATTTTTTCAGGCTTATGATTCCACCAATTATTTGCTTTTGACACCACTCAGGAGAAGGAGCGTTGGTCTTACCTGAGATGCTCCTTTTCAGATGGTGGAGACAGGATGCAGTCCCATACCTTTTCACTGGCCTCTATGGTCTGGGGTGTGTGGGACGGTACAACTTATGGACTATGCCTAATGATGGAACTGTTACCGCAACTACAATAAGACCTTGACTTCATGGAGAACTGGAGAAGGTAGCCTGGTGGGGGGGTGTCTTCAGTTTTTCTATTCAGTCCATAGCCAAGCAGAGCTGAATATATATTATACAAACATACATACATACATACATACAAACATACATACATACATATATACATATACATACACACATACATATTTGTTTTTTTAAGTTTTCGCGGGTACTTACATGAATGCAGTTCAGCTTCCTTTGGGTATTATTCCACGTCATTGAAGTGCTTTTAAAGTTGTAGCAACGTTTTGACAGAATGTCATCTGCCATCATCAGGCTTCTGTACTGAGTTCGTCTGTGAGTCAGGCTATCACAGCCATTTCAGTTTTAAATTTG
>BHFT01039989.1:0-52688 GCA_004320025.1 Laticauda laticaudata
GCATCCTCCCTGCATCCTCCCCGCGTCCGTGTTATCCGCTCCGGTTATGCAAATTTTTTCCCCTTTTGAGAGCGGATGACATCGGATTGAACATTTTGCTCGTCCATTGTGTCCTTTTTGCATCCGTTGGCCGGTGTGAAATGGGCTTAACATTCTCATCTCTGATGGTTAATATTATTCAGTGCATATACGTGGTAAGCTGGCATATATTCGGGATACATTACCTTGCTTTTGGAACATATTTTCTTTCTCTTTAAAAATGGGCACAGAAACTAATTAAAATTGTTTAGCTGAAGCCCATTTATGCTTTTGTAGGTAAGGAAAAAACATGAAATCAAAACAGCTTTCCTTGATGGATGGATATGGCAGGTAGAGGGCAGAAAGAGAACAACCTGACAGTTAAAAAAATAAGGCATTTCTTCCTACATTAGTTGGTTGGTTGTTTTTTCCCCCTGGTCATATATGTGATGAAGAATTCTAAGAGTAAAATTAATCATGCCAGTGTATAATTTTCCCCTTCTTTTTCTTTTTAATTGAATGTCAGACTAATGCAGGTAAAATATAGTAGAATAATTCAACAAAATATTCCAGGCAGCAAAACATGCAAAATACAACTATATTCAGTCTTTGAATGCTATTTTCTTCATTTGCTGCTATTTACAGATCAGTCTGTGATTAAATTGGCTGTATATAATGTTTTCTAATATTAATATTACAATCAAAATTTTGGATTGCTTGTAACATTCTGTAGTTGTTTTAATAGCCTGAACTCATTAGCATTTTACTTGTATTTTTTAGTTTGACCTACTTTGAGCTAGGGATCTGTCCCTACAGTTTTTAAAAAGTTACCACCAGTAGTGGGATTCAAATAATTTAACAACTGGTTCACCTAGGGTCAGGTTGGCTGTTGTGGGAGGTGTGGCCCATCTCAATCCTCCAGCTCTGCTGCACATGCAGGGTGAGCCTTCTGTGATGGTCAACCTGACCTGGGTGAACCAGTTGTTAAATTACACCCTCTGCTATCAAAGTGGATCCTGGGTGCTGCACTGTAATGGAGAAATGGGAAACAGAACAGCCAGCACAAGGGAAGGAGGAGGAGCAGGGAGAAGAAAGAGGGAAAGTGGCCTTTTCCTTCCCCCATGCCAGCTGCTCCAGTGCCCATTTCTCCATTGCAGTGCAGCATAGAGGATCCACTTTGATAGTGGGGGGGAGGGTGTAATTTAGCAACCAGTTCACCCATGTCAGGTTGGCCATCATGGGAGGATTAATTTAACAACTGTTTCACCCAAACTAGTGTGAACCAGTTGAATCCCACAACTGGTTACCACTGTTGTAGTTTATAGTTTTGCAGTTGGTACCTGAAGACATACTTTGTCCTCAGACATTTTCCTGACAAACAGTAGAAACTTAATATCTTCATTTTGGCATATAGATTGAATAAATAAGGAGTGAAATTGCAGCCTTATGGATCTCCCTTGCTTGCCTGAAATAGTCCATTTCATCAAGTTCTATTCATACTGCGCTTTTTTTGATCTGTATATATGTTTCTCATGAGGACAATGAAATGTTCTGAATTCCCATTTTTCCGAGCACTTTCCCCGGTTTCACATGATCAATGCAATCAAATGGTTTTCTATAATCAATAAAGCATGTACTGATTACCTTTTGGTATTCTTTGGGTTTCACAATTATCCAGTGTGCATCAGCAATAATATTTTGGGTTCCTTAGCCTTTTCTAAAGCCAGCTTGAACATTTCACATTCTTTTTGCATGTAGGGTTCTAAACTGATCCTAGGAAATATTTTCCTAGCATGTGAAATTAGGATATTGTACAATAGTTTGCACACTCTGTTAAATCTCCTTTTTTGATATAATTTGATTAAAGGTTTAAAGGAATAAAAAATGTTCTTGCATGTTGTTGAAAAGGCAGTAACTTTAAGAAAGTTACTGAGAAACTTTCTTACTTGAGAAAACATTCTACAAAATTGGGAGGTTACCAGTGAAAAGTAAGACTGTGCAGCCTTTAGGATTTAAATTCCAAAAATATATTTGAAGTATGAAATAATGAAAATACAGTTCCTGTCTCCATATCTTAAACACACAACTTTTCCCAAGATTATACAATATCTGTTCCATATGTTTTTTGGCACATTAGTGAGATTAACTGTCTACCAAAAGACACATAGCCTTTTTCTTAAGACTATGTAGCTGTTTGGATTCAGTCTTCAAATTGTGCTATAGAGTGTCACGATCCTGTCCATGGAAGTTAATTTATTAAGAAGAAGAGAAAAAATCAACAATGAAATTTGTCTATATGTGAAATGAGATCAGATTAAAAAAAAGTATTGAGAAAACAATTAAAATATTCTAGTTCTCTAATTATTAACTTATTAATATTATTTATTTATATTATTTATTAGTTATTTATTTATTAATTATTATTTATTTATTTATTAGTTATTTATATTATTTATTTATATTTATTAGTGCATTCTGATTTTGTTAATTTAAATATAGTCATACAACATTTGGGATGTTGCAATTTTATGCCAGATTGCATGATATGGTGCTCTTCAGTTTCCTAGCAATGCTACAGTGCTATACTCTTAAAAATAGTCTATTCAGCTATGTTGGAAATGTCATCAGATACCTGTCTCGTATTACCACATGTCGTGGACATGCTCGGATGCAAAAAAAATTGGACTATAATCCACACATGTTTGGAAAAAATGATAAAACAACACATAGACTTTAAACATGAGATATTCTTATTGGGAATTATATTGGAAATATACAGTAAAGAATTGAAATATTTGACTGTAAATATTTTAACAGCGGCTAGAATTGTATTTGCTGAGAATTGGAAAAATGAAAAAATACCTAGGCAGGAGGAAATTATTTAGAAAATCATGGACTATGCTGAAATGAGTAAATTGACATTTGAAATCAAAGAACGAGAAGATAAACATTTTGATATGATATGGGATTTATTTTATCAATGGTTAGATAAAAAGACATGGTAAAGAAATAGATTAGAAACTTTACAATAAAAAGTTAATAGATTGATATAGAATACAATATAAAATATGTAACCATTGGATGAATGTATAAGATTAAATTATAATGAAATTTAGAATATCTCGTATAGAATGAAGGAAAAATAGTTTAGTTAAATGAATGATTCATGATTGATATTATATAAGCACATATTAGATTGATAAGGTGAGAATTTATACAACTTGTGAGTAATGGTTAAAAAAAAGGATGGCACAAAGATCGTAAATAACTGACACATTGTATGTATATAATTGAAAGATGGTTTTATGTTTCTATGTTTTGTTTTTATGTTTGTTGTAAAAAATAAAAACTTTATAAAAATAGTCTGTTCAACTTAGCATAAAATATAAAATCAGTTGTGGAGAAAATGGTAATTTTGTCTGTAATAAAAAGTTTTCAATTATGAAAAAGTGATACACACACTCATTCTCTCTCTCTCTCTCTCTCCCTCTCTCTCTCTCTCTCTCTCTCTCTCTCTCTGTCCTTCTCTCTCTCCCTCCCTCCCCCCATCCCTCCCTCCCTCCCTCCCCTCTATATACACACAGTATGCTAATTCACAATGGTCATTTACTTATTGTTTCATTTTGAAAAAAGACATTAGGCTGGTAATTGGAAAATACTTTTCTTCCTGGAAACTGGCTGGTATGATTCTAAAAGATTTCAACCTGCCATCTTTGAGCCCAGGATTTGATGTAACACAGATGCTCACCATGGCAGCAATGTACATAATTCAAGTTATTCCTGGCCTGACTCAAACACTGGATTTGCTGTGCGGAATTGGCATTTCACAAGTAAAGTCATTGCACTTTGCTTGGAGTTGGAATTTGATTAGGCAGATCCTCATGACTCTGAGTTCAGTCACCTGAGTTTTATACTCATGCTATTCCTGATTGATTAAGACCTCCTGGAAGATGGCATGTGGCTAATGGTTCTTTGCAGCAGGTAGTAGTATGTCTTGCCTTGAAGGAAGCATTGGTATGCCCTCTTCGCAAGAACCATCCTTGTTCACAGCCATTTGTTCACAACCAGTCTTCAACCTTCTCTTTTGTAGGAAGGTTGTTGAGAATGACATGACATTGCAGCTTCAGAGGTTTCTCGATGGAGTGGATCATTTTTCAGTATGGATTCAGACTGAGATATAGCATTGAGACATGTGATGCTTGCTGAGAATCTTTGGAGTATTCAAGATGAGGGCAGTGAAACAGTGTTGCTTCTCATGGATCTCTCAGCAGCTTTTAATGCTATCAATGATGGTAGCCTTCTGGACTCGCTCCATGAGTTGGGATGGAAGGTACTGTTTTGTGGTAGTTCTCATCCTTTTTCTATGATTGGTTTGAATCAAACACACACACACACACAGATTCTAACGTAGTTGGTATTGCTGAGAGAAGAGAGATCAAACCCTAGGTTCCTAAAATTTGTTGTACCTTATGGCTTAAGCATTTCACCTCTCCTTTTTAACATGTACTTGAAACCACTGGGTGAGGTCATCTGACAACATGGGGTACAGCATCATGAATATGGGTCAACTCTGGCAAGACAGAATGGCTTTGGGTTTTTAACCTCCAGGGTTTCATGACTCTGGATAGGCTTGCACTTTCCTCAACAGAAGTATGCAATTTTGGAATCCTCCTGGATTCATGTCTCCTGCTTCATGAGCAGGTGATTGCCATGGTTAGGGAGGTCTTTGCAGAAATTGTCTTGTGCATCAGTCATGCCTTTCCTAGACCAGGAAGCCTTTCTCATTGTCACTCACAGCTTAGTTATGGATTATTAGAATGAAGTTTATCTGGGGCTGCCTTGAAAACCACTTAGAAGTTACAACTAGTCTAAAATGCAGCACTGTGTACATAGGAGGATGCCTTGTTACATCTTTGTTGCATGCGCTGCACTGGCTTCCAGTTTTCTTCTGGGTGGATCACCTTAATTTATTGATCATCACTTTTAAAGCTCTATATGCCATAGGGCTGGGTTATTTGTGAGGCTGCCTATTCCTAAAAGTATCTGCCCTTCCCACTAATTCAGATAAGGTAAGTATGCTTCAGGTCCACCTCCCTCAATTTTTGCCATCTAGTGGAACACTGTATGTGTGCCTGTTCTATGAAAGCCTTTTGGAAAGCTGTTAAGACCTGGCTTTTTACTGAGGCAATGGATTGATTGGATAGAAGGAATGGAAAAAAAGGTAGCTTCCAGGGGAAAAAGGCAGAAAATTATTGCGTCTACAATCACTGTCCCTCTAGACAAATTTGGAAGCAAAGAGGAATTAAAGGGGAAGGAAAGATATGGGTCCAGATGCATGGTTATGAGGACTGAACATGTTTTATGCTGTGGTATACATTTAAAATAGAGACAATTTGTATTTAAAATTCAGAATCCATATTTTACTTGAGATAAATATATAAGTATGAATGAGCAAGTGTTCTCTTTCTTTGTTACATCCCTAAGTATACTACTAGAAGTATATTTAATTTTTGTTCCACACTTTACTATCTGCATTTCTCCTATTCAGGGGTTACTACTTCCTAGAGCTACGCATGAATAGTTAGGAAAAACCAAATTTAAATGGATGAAAAATGGGAAGGGGGACTGTGGATTTAGATAGAGTAGATTGATAGGCATATGTACATATGAACTGTGTGTGGGTAAAAATAAATGTGAAGCTACAGATAACATGACAGCCATCTGTCACTACACCATCTTCAATCAGCTATAATTTTTGCTTTTATGCTAATCATCTCACATGTTTTGTTTAACTTTTTACTTCCTTTCAGTGCAGGTTTTTTCTCTCCAGTGGATACATAATTATCAGCTTGGCTGAAGTGACCAGTTGTATGTGTAAAAACCTGTAGCTGTGCAGATTTGTCTCAAGTATGTTGTTGTTTGGACTACAATTTCTATAGTGTTATTATTAATTTATTTCAACAAAAAAGGAACTAGAATTTCCTGGGAACAATCCATGGCTATTCCCTATTAATTTAAATACTTGACCAATTGAAATATTTGTTAGGAATGTAAGTCACCTAACAGCTATTTGGGTTGAAAATATATAAACCAGGACAAACATTTTAAAACTGTATCTTTAAGAAAATGCAAAACTGGAATTGGGTGTGGTTTCTTAAAGGGCCATAAGATGGAGCCAGAAACCTGGGTTGTTTAGTCTTAGTCTCAGAAGAAGTCTCAGTGAGTCTCTGTTTCTGTTGGAGAGTTTTGCATTTCCTTCTGTAATTTCCTAACTGTTATTTTTGGATTTGATGTAAGTCTGTTACTGAACTGTTTATGATACTGGACTTTGTTATTGGATTATCCCTGGACTGAAAACTGACAGATCTTACCTGTGAATGATTTGGACTGCTTATTTTGAACTTTGCTTAAACCTTTATTGAAAGTAAAAAACCTACATTTACTGCACAGTGTATCTGTGTGGTGTGTGTGTATTATTCAAACACTACTCTCAAATATGTCTCCCTGTATGCACTCATTCTCTTAACGGGGAATTACCTCAACACTATTAATGATCAACTGTAGGATTCAAGGCCAATTTAACTATTTCTTCCTTATTGTTGAGCTTTGTAAGTGACTGCTTCTGGCTAGTAAGGAATTCTAAAATGTTTGCATAAATCTCACAAAGATCACGAGAAAGAAAGGTAGGATTTAATCGGTAAAAATGGGTTTCCAACTGTCAATCAATATACTGAAAGATTTCTCTCTTGCCCTACATTTTACTCACTGTATGATAGTGTTGCTTGATCTGACTGAAGATTTAGAAGGGTAAGAGTTAGGATTACTACATAGTGGTTTCTTCAGTGTTTTCAAGTGAGGAATCAAAGTTGTCAGCTTCTCATACCCACTTATTAGCTGTAAATTTGGAAACATATTTCAGACCACAGAACATGTGACAAAGTAGATGTAAACCTTACTGAATCTTCTGGCAGTTTTTCAGGGAATAAATATTTCTTTTGTATAAGAATCTGTTTCCAATTACTGTACCCTGGATATTGTCACACTTATTTTAAAAATGATGCCTTGTCTATTTTCTCCCCTTCCTGAATGCCCAACTACTTCAGTTATGCCATGAGAAAAGATAAAATGTTCTAGGGGAAGCAAAAGCAATAAAGCCATCATATCGATTTGCTGGTTCATTCTAAAGTAGAAGCATCCTATTAAGTTTAACAGGTGAAGAATAAATATTTTCCTGTATTCTTGATCTCTAATGCATTTTAAAGAGTTTTTGCACTGAGCTGCATAAAAATAAGTTGTTCTGACCAAAGAGACAGAGAAATTGTTTCTTTTTTTTTGTTGCACTTCTCAATTTGATCTAAAGATAAGTGAATTTTCCCATTTGGGGTGGTCCTGTGGGAAAAGGTAGATCTGTCCTAAGGCTCATCTGCTTGTATATTTGGAGATTTGCATCGTTCAGTCCAGAGGTGGTATTCAGCAGGTTCTGACCAGTTCTGGAGAACCGGTAGCGGAAATTTTGAGTAATTTGGAGAATCGGCAAATACCACTTCTTACTAGAGATTTTACAGTATCCTTCTCCTGCCATGCCCACCAAGTTACTCCCACAGAACTGGTAGTAAAAAAAATCTGAATCCCACCACTGGTTCACCACTTATTTATTTAATCCCCAAAATAAATGTTTCCCAAAATTTTGGTTGGTGATTTAGATACTTCAATAAATTTAATGTATAGATATTGTTAAAGATGATTAAAGACTGCAAGGTTTGCTTGTACTTTACTAAATATGCTTAATTTATTCTAATTGCAATCACCCAAAATGTCAGGACTTCAAATATTAACTTTGTTTATTGAGAGTTGCTCACAAAGCCACAGAAGAGCAAGGTGGAAATAAATCACAATAAATTATATTGAAAGAGATTGTTCTTTCACCTTTCTATTTTAATACAGCCACGGAGTAAAAACCACAGAAGCTTTTGACAGATTATTTTTGTTTATTGAAAAGGCAATAAACAAAGATCTATTGTACTGAAGTTTGAAGTTTTTATAAGCATATAATTTATCTGACAGCGAGTTTGCTGTAATGGTTAAGGCATCAGGCTAGAAACTGGGAGATCATGAGTTCTAGTTCTGATAAGACATGAAGTGAGGTAGGCAATCACAGGCAATCACAGTTTCTCAGCCCTAGCATGGAGGCAGTAAAAAATACTTCTGAAAAATCAATCTCGAAGAATCAGATATGATTGAATGGAAGAATTTTTTTCCTGAAGATATTCATAGCTTTGAGATGACAATAAACCAGAAAGCATATATACCTTTATAGTGCAAAATAAGAAGAGGTTAAAGCAGTGGTCCCCAGCCCTTTTTGTACCAGGGACCGGTTTCACGATTATTCATTCTTCCACAGACCGGTACCTGAGTAACGCGAGACTCCACTGCCATTGGGACGGCTCTTTTTTCGAAACCGCCCCCCCTTCGACGAAACTTAAGGCACAAGGATTCCTTTAGCACCAAAACGCTGCTTTCCAACCGAAAACCCGGAAGCACTTTCCAACCGAAAACCCGGAAGCGCTGTTGAAACAAGATGGCGGCACCCAAGCTTTTTGGCCCGGTACAAAATGATCCACGGACCAGTACCAGTCCAGGGATTGGTGGTTGGGGACCCCTGGGTTAAAGGAAGGGAGAACAATATAGGCTGTGAAGAAATGAAACATTTAATGGAAGTCAAGAAGAAGACTTTATTGTCTTCTCACTTAAAAAAACATGCACAGCTGTTAGCTGATGGGACTATAAGCATCGTTTCCTTATCCCTTATGCATGTTGTGAGCCAAAATTACATTTACATCATTTCTAGTTTACTCATAACATAAAAATTCATAAATTCAGAATGTGGAAACAAGTGAGTCAAAATTGTTCAGGTTTGATAGGTGAAAATCAATTTCCATTACTTTACAAAAGGAATACATGGAATATGCTGTATGAACAACTTTTCCTTGTATATAGCAATATTTGCAAAATAAGGATTTTATGCATGTTTAAGAGTTTTAGCTAAATGATTTAAATAAATATATAGAATGTAGTATCTCCACATTAATAACAATTGAAATCAGAACAAAAATGTCTAATATCTATGCAGATATATGTTTCAGATATGAGTGAAGCATTTCCTTGGATCCATAAAGTAGTTTGTTTGGTGTTGGCTTTAGTGCAATGTATAGTCCTCAATCACCATGATTTATAAATCATAGCTTAGTGTTTCATATTATGTGTCAACTGTCCAATTAATACTAACCATTAAAATTATGCTTTCTTATTATCTGTGAAGGGAGATAGGAAGGTTTCCTTGAGTGAAATATATTTTGATTTTTTAAAAAAGAGAATAATCATGCTAATTAAATATAATGAATTCTAAGCATACCAATCCTAAAATTTCTAGGTAAAACAGTTCTCAATTCCTCCATTAGCAGTTAGTATTCAGTAGTGTAATTCCAGGAAAATTTGAATAAAAAGCTTGTTGTAATGTCACAGAAAAATTCTAGGTTAAGAAATGAAAGTGTTTTTGTTATTTCTCCTACTGTTATTACTTCTGGTCTTCGTTGATTGTTGAGCTATTGTTCACTTACTCATGAAGTTACTTATACAATATTTTGTTTAGTTGCCTAAAGGGATACATAGATTTGAAATGCCTATTACAAATGTTGCCCTGTGGCAATTCAGGTGTCCTCAAAAAATCAACTTCCTACAAAGGAAAATATGACAGCCACCTGATTTTTGGAAAAGAAATCAAAATATTTTTCTAAAGCCCCTGTCACACTGCACCAACGGATGGAAAGAGGATGTAAAACGGAGAGAAACACTTGCTATCCGTTGATTAACGCGATGCATCCGTTCTGTAGTCACTGCATACATTTTGCTTCCTCTCTATCCGTCCAGCATCCGTCTATTGACATTTCATCCGCTCAGAAAGTTTTGAGAAAGTGTTGAGCAGAAAATGTATCCAATTCGTTCCGTTTCTGCATCTGCTAGGCATCCGTTTCTGCATCCGTTACGCCATCCGCTATATCTGCTAGGCATCCGCTGAAACATTCCCACGAACCTCCATCCGTCCAGTGGGAAACGGATGCAGGGAGTAAAGACGAACCAGACGACGCCAGAATGTATGACCCAGAACGCGATGACCCGACTCTAGCAGATGAATCAGAAATGGAAACATATAACATCGACAACGTCCCGATATTACAGCTAACGCATTCCCCCAAACAACGCAACATCACCCCCAGAAAAACAGTTCGCAGAGGACCTATCTCGGATTATTAAGGATGTCCTAGGAGGATGCCTATGAGGATGCCTAGAGGATGCCTAGAGGCATGCCTAGTAGGATGCAAAGGGGACACCTATTACTGCTTATAAAAGGCAGGTGAGCAACTCATCTGGATCTCACTTTTCAGAACAGCAGCCCTGCGGTGGGACCTCTGCAGCCTTCATCTGCCTCTCTCCTCTTCCCACGCATCCCTCAGTCATGTCCACCACCATCGCCGGGCATACCAAATTAAACATAAGTACTTTTGGCTCAGCCTCACCCATCCTTCCTGCAACCAGTGGCGCAGGCAATCTTACCAGAGCTCTAGTTGAACTCTACTACGCTACGGGAAAGGTGAAAAAAAAGAAACACGGGCGACTGTAGTCGGCCACGGATAGCCGATCTGGCGTACAGAAGATGCCAGTTCGAGAAGAGAGAGGCATGACTGATTTACAACAATGACTAGATGGTGCGAGTGATGCTCAGTGATAACGAAGGACACTCAAACTGCTTTGTGCGCCAGCTTCCGCCAAAGAACTTCCGTATGATGAGGATGCCTCCAGCCATGTTTGACGAGTGGCAGCAAGGCTGACACCCCACAGCTGCTTTCAATCAGAACAGCCGCGACAACACCAATCTTTTATCGACGGCCACAGCCTTGGAACCTGGTAGCTCTGTAACGATGGTGGGCCACTGCAACTCTGGTGGCCAACCTGGCCTCAGGACCACCTACGCAGTCTAGCCGCGAGGCCACTTCCACTGCTAGTCTCCAGCGGCTGTCTTCAGTCGCACTCCCCATCAATCCCTCGTGCCTTCAGTTCCGTGTGATCGTGCGCCCGATCGCGTAATTGACTTCACTTCACACAACACCATCCTCAGCATCTCGATCCGGTCCAGAGAAGGATGTCTTTCGCTGCAGGCCCCCATCACGTAAGAATACAAGAGAGGAGCTCCTTCCAGTGCGCTCCCAGTGAAGAAGGATGCGCAAGAAAGTTACAGACCACCAGGCCTCAACTTTACTTAACGTTCGGTCCTATAATAATCCAGAGCTGGGTTCGGAATCCTCCCTCACAATCCGTTCTTCGGAGCCTATAGATGGCACAGCACACTGTGCGGCCTGCAAGCGCAGCACCAAGAGCTCGGGTCCTTCTTATTCACAACTACAAAGGACCTTCTTCACATCATCCTTCTTCGCCTCGGTCTTCCAATCTGTAGCTGTCCCACGATGTAGTATTAAAGTTCATTGTACATCGAGTGCTATCAGGCAAAACGGCTCCATCTTCCAGATGCCCAGGGTTTACAACGCAAGTGACTTCAAGAGATGGGCTGAACGCAATCTCATACCGATTGGGTTCCTGCGAGCCGATCCTCAGACACCCGTGCTTGTTAACCCGCCCCAAACCACCACGCAAGATGTGCCCCTACGTTCATCCTGTGTGTCGGGTTGACGCACCCTTCTTCTCCCTCACAGCTACCCTCGATGAAGCCCCTACACCTCCACAATACTCTGCCACCGTGAAGTAGAGGATCTTCAACACTACAGCTGTCCAGGTCAAGACGGGTCTATGGAGAAAACACCTTTGGCATCCTGGCCCAACAGGTTCCAGGGTACTTCTTCACCACCATGCGTTGCAATCCGCCCAGACGTCACCTTCATGCGTCCAGAACCAGGAACATCGCTTTGCAGATTCTCTGTGCATCTATCAGTGTGGACAGGCTTGCTGCAAAACCTCTCCTGCACAATCTCGAACTGGCGCAGCCCCAGCACCCAGTCTTGGCCCAGAACCAGCGCTCTGTGGACCTCCAACCCAAGGCAATTGCGGACCATGAGTCAGACCTGGGAAGCACTGGAGTGGACTAGCTGGCTTTCCTATATCATACCCTACCCGTAGCCCTTGACTACTCGATGTGCCCATTTCTCCCGACCTCCGCCCGTCGTGTACGTACATTGTAGTCATCCCCGCTCGTTATACGGCTCGCCAACTAAGGGCGATCTCCACCTAGCACATCTCCGACCCTCTCAAGGGCGCATACGCGTATAGACACTGATGCCAGGCTCCACAGAGCCTCCAATGAGGAAGCAGCGCAACTCCTGAAACACTGAGCAGTGGAGTGGCAAGACAGGTCGATATGATGTCTTAATGGATGCTTCCTTCAGCCTGTCTCATCACACGGATGAGATTGGGCCATGTATGTTGAGTGGGCTTCCAATGAACAGAGCATTTAATAAGAGTTGTGTTTATGTTGACATGTGTGGATCAATGATTACATTAGTATTGATAATAAAGGGCCATAGTGTGGCACCTGGAGGGTGACCATACATTCCCACTATGCTTGCACTGGAGGTTTATCTATCCACAGCTATTACCATCCCAAAGGTATCCTGCCCATCCACTGCTATCTCAAACATCCACTGCTATCTTAACCATCCACACAAGCATTCAAAGGCTTAAACCATTTCTAAAATTCCAGCAAGACTTATTAAAAAAAAGAAATGAAGTAAGTGTGTGAATCAAAAATAGACTTTATTAACAACAAGCTATAAAACAAAAATGAGTCTCTGGCACTCCTCTTGGTCGCTCAGTCTCAGGGGTAAAGGGTGCAGGTGCTGTAGAGGTGGCTGGTGCTGGGAGTGCTTGTCCATCAGCTCCCTCCAGAACAGGCGAGACAGCAGTGCAGAAGCGCCAGCCCCAGAGAGAGCGAGGCCCGTTGTCCTGCAGAAGCCCCGCGAGAACCAGAGTGAGGGCAAGTGGGCGGCGATGCTTAGCCCTTTCCTCTCTGCAAGGGTGGCAAGCAATGTCTAGCTTTGCTGTGATCTGCATGGTTGTGGGGTTGCTGGCTGGCAGGAAACCAAGGCTGGCAGGAAGGCTGGCAGGGGGCATGGCGGCGGGAGGCAGGCACCAAGGCTGGCAGGTAGGTTGGGCTGGCTGGTCAGGCAGGACCAAGGCTTGCAGAAGCTGGACCAAGGCTAGGCAAGGAGGCTGCAAGCGGGGCAGGCCACAAGGCTGGCACGGAAGTCTTGCAGGCAAGCAGGCACAAGGCTGGCAGGCAGATATGAACCAAGGCTGGCAGGAAGGCAGGCAGCAAGGCTGGCAGGGCAGACTGGCTGGCAGCAAGGCTGGCAGGCAGGCAGACAGCAAAGCTGGCAGGGAGGCTGGCAAGCAAGGCTTGCAGCAAGGCTGGGCAGCAGGCTTGCAGACAGGCATGCAGGCAGGGAAGGGCAAGGCTGTCAATCCATCCGGCAGCAGGTTCTTCCTCTGAATGACCTGCTTCCGAGCTGCTCTCCTTCTTATATCTGCGGGGCTGATGCAATGCATCCTCCCCACATGCACAAATTAATGCTAGACATCCGTTAGGCTTCCGCTGTGCATCCGCTAAGCTTTCGCTCTGCATCCGCTTCATCCACTCAGCGTCCGCTCTGCATCCGCTGTATCCGTTCCGTGTCTGCTTTGCTGAGGTCCCCCGGAAGCCTAGCGGATGTGCCATCTGCTCCCATCCACTTCCATCTACTGGGCTTCCGTTCCGCATCCGCTTTCAATCCGCTCTGCGTCCTCCCCGCGTCCGTTCCTTTCCGTGTTATCCGCTCCGGTTATGCAATTTTTCGCCCCTTCTGAGAGCGGATAACAAATTTTTCTCGTCCGCTGTGTCCTTTTTACTAACATTTTGCATCCGTTGGGCAGTGTGACAGGGCCTTAAGCAGAGCAATGGTTAGCAGAACAATAAAAACAGTTTGTTCTGGAAAGCATTATGTTTCTCACAATTTCCCTTTTGATTATTCTTGGAATCTTTTCCTTTTAGGAAATATTTCAATACTTACTTAAAGTGTTAGACTTTATGATCAATTATATAGGACAACAAATATTATGGTTCAGTTTGTGCATTTACTCAGAGTCAGTGACAACTTGATGACTCATCATCATCAATTATTTGATTTATATCTGTTCAAACAGGTATTCAAAAATATATACTGAACTTGTTAAATATAGAAGCAATGCACTGTTGACCTCATGGAACTATATTTTTCAAATATTCTCTAGTTATAGCAAATTTGGATATTAACAAATAGCAGAGCAACGGAATGGCAGAATAGAGTTGGAAGGCACCTTGAAGGTCTTGTAGTCCAACCTCCTGTTCAAGCAAATGTGATTCTCTTATTCGTTATTCTGATACAGTTGCCGAACCAGATTTTGAAAGGCTAGTTTGGAATGAGCCTTCTTCTCAGTAAATAATCATCCTTATTTCCTTAATTTCAAACTATAAATCGAGAACCCATATTATATTCTCTCTGTATGCACTTCCTTTTAGTGTCAACAGGGAAGTATTATATTGGCTTGACTATGAATTTTGAATCATTTCACACAAGTACTTTCCTGAAAACATCACTCTGTCAGTATGTTTGTGATCCAAAGGGAATATTTAGACACATTTTTTGCCACAAAACAAATTCTGACCTGAGATATTTGTTGTTGTATGTTCATTTATTCATAAGTGTTCTTTTAGTTTTCTCAAAAGCAGATCTTGCTGTACTTGTGTACAATTCTGTGCTACTCAAACAATGCAAAGGTTCTTAATGCTCAACTTAATGTTCATTCTTAATGCTCAACCTTCCCCTGGAGGTTTTACCTCTTCGGGAGGGTATGTGGGCTATTGGAGTTTTGCAATTTCCCTTGCATTATTTTCTTTTCTGTTTTTCAAACTTATATACTCAGGCAGAATTGCTGCTGAATAACAAAAGCATTTATTAAAAGTTCAGTTTATAATGCATAAAAATAAGAGTTCGAAGTTGGCATTTAGAAGTCATAGAATATAGATCAGGAACAGAAAAGAAGTTAGTGCAAAATTTCTACCTGAGCAAGACACTTCAGAATAAAAACTCTACTGGAATGGAAGAAAAATGAGAAGAGGAAAATTCAAACTACATAATAATTTTCTTATAGTCTAGTCCTGTCAGGGTTCCAAGTAACAACCCCAATGAAATCAACACTCTGAGGCAGGCATCTTCTTCAAAGTATAAATTTTGAATGTTGTTATGATTGCACACCCCACACTATCTCTATTTTCCCATTCCCACAGTTTGCCCAGTCACCACTGTGGAAGCCTTGAAGACTCCCTGTAAAGATGGCTCTGGGGCTGACAAGTCCTTTAAATTCTAGTAGAATCTTTTTAGGATTGGAAATGGAATTTATTTGGCCATGAGCCTAACTTATTCCTTTCTTTACACATTTTCTAAGATCATTTTATGGTAGAGCCATTGTATGACTTCGTATGTCAGTCTACCTAACAACAGAGATCAGATCTGAATAGCAAGAGATTACCTTGATTATTTTGAAAGAAATCCTTCCTAGTACAAATCATATTGGTTACTCTTTGATTAAGAGCCCATATTGTACAATAAGTATTCTCAAATTAATATGATTTTTATCTGATTGGCAATAAAAACTTAGCTAAACTGTTTATTTTTCAAATGTTCCCAAGTTTTTGTGTCTGTTTAAAGAACTACATTCAATTTCAATTTGAGCAAACATGTACACATGTTTACATGTCTATGTAAAATATTGCTTTTTAACAAAATGAGCAAGTCTTTTAGACTGGTGAAATAAGAATGAAATCATGGCAATAGAACTACCACATATACTGCTAAGAGGGCAGGAAACACGTCCTTATTCAGAAAAGATGGCAGAATCATATTATCAAGGTGATTATTAGAGGATATGGTACAATGCTTTCTAATTTGTTTGTGACAAATACATGGTAAACCAATCAGAATGAACAAAGGTTAGATTGCTATAATTATTATCAATTGATTTCAATATCCTATAATTTAATACTTTGCCTAATTTATGTGTGTGTTAAAAACAAACGATTGTGGTTTTACTTGCAAGTAATGAAAAAGGGGATATTTTTTTAACTTGAATTTTGCTAGCAGTGAGTCATATGTTAATATAAAGTGTCTGGTTTAAATTATGTATTCAGAGAATATTAAAGAAAGACAGAGGTAATAGTAGCACCTCTGTAATAATCACTGACCAGTCTTTTATACCATTTTTGTTAAAGGAATAGGACTCAGATTTAGATACATAGATATTTTCTAAGGCAAGGAAATAAAATGGTTCAAATTGTAAGACAGTTATAAATACAAGTATTAGACCACTAAATAATCTGAATATCTAAAACAAATAGACTAAATTATAAAACTCCTTTTGGATAAAACACTCCTGTAGATGGAGGGGGGGGAGGGGGGGAAAGAGAAAGAGAGAGATTTCCTGCCTAAAATATTGGCATGAAAAGAAATATTCCTATTCTCCTGTAGATGTTAAGGTTTGAGTCTAAGAGCAAAAAATGAATGAACTCTTCTTCAACACAGGTATAATTTATGTTAGCAACCAGATTTATGAAGGAGAGTGTTGTAGAAAGGACATTGAAGGAATACATGTGCTAGAATTTTAGGTTCACTCTATAGAAGGTTATTGTTATGCTAACTTGTTTTGTGGAAAGGAAGACATTAAAGTGAACTATGGAAAGAGCATTACAGTATATCAAATAGGTGATATTGAACAGGTAATTTGCTGGGACCACAGGTACCCTATTTATATCCTGCCAATACTGATTGCCTAGGTTGCCCTATTTTATCTAGAGTACTCTGTCAAATGCCTGTTGCTGGAATGTGTCTCTTGCACATAAGCATAATATATCTGAGGTTGTACTGGCATAGATTATTATGAATTCTAGTTTTCCAGAATAAACAGTAAACAAATATATGTGAACCCTAGATTCCAGTGGGATCATCCCAGTTTCTAAGCTTCCAAGCCTTTGATAATATTTATTTTTGCCAGGCCTTCTCCTGTACCTGTTAAATAGTAGATATTTTTACTGAATAAAAAGAATGCAAGAAGAGAGAAATTCTGAATATCAAAGTGTACCTTTTGTATACCTTTTGTATGAAAATATTTATTGAGGCTGATGTGTTCATGAAAACAAAACAAAGGTAAGCTAAGGAAAAGTTTAAGTTACTTAACCTTGAGAGCCAGTTTGGCCTAGTGATTAGAGCAATAGGCTAGAAAGCAGGAGACTGAGTTCTAGTCCTACCTTAACCATGAAATCCAGTTGTATGATCTTGGACAGTCATTCTTTCTCAGCTCAACTCACTCCGCAGGATTGTTGTTATGGGGAAAAGAGGAGAAAGAAGTGCCTTGAGTTATTTATAAAAATAATAAATGTGGGATAGAAGTCAATAAAAAATAAACCCTATCTACAGTAGTCTGTAAACTGTTCTCTATTATGGGGAGAGAACAAGTTAGTAGAGTTTTTGAATTGCACAGACCAAGGACAGAAGGAAAAGAAAACTCAACTGAGAGGGGAAGGAAGTTATGAGAACCATTAAAATATTGTTTTGATGAATAGAAGAAATGTTACTTAAAAACAGGCTGAGTGAGTATATTAGATAAGGACTGCTGATCGAAATTTAGTGTCCCTCTTTACATCTATTGCTCCTAATGACCCAATATGCTTATATTTTAAAGTCAAGACCTGAAAAACTGAATTTCAGCACTCCTCAGCTGAGAAAGTTTATTGTATTTTTATAGTCTCTTAAATTTTGCAGTAACTATCCAGTATGAAATCAAAAGAATAGAAGCATTGTCTCTAATACTGACCAGCTGTGAATTGATGTCATATTAAAGCATCTTTGAAAGCTGATGTTCTCTGCTACAGAGAAGTCAGGTTAATCCCAACATATTGATATTGTTATTGATGCCATCCATCGGTTTTTATTCTTCATATTGAATGTGACCAGTTATGAACTTTAAAGCATTCTTGCAGGCAAAGTTATTTTGATCTCTGTATGTTTTACTTTAATATCTTTTTTAATCTCGACTTTTGTTTTTCAGGACTTTGGGGCAAACATGATTTATTAAATAGCCCTGCAGCCTACATTCAGCAGGAAATATTGCATTTTCTTTTCCTTTCTGAAGATCTGAAGGCTTTCTTAAAGGAACTTAGGGAATGCTTAACTTAAATTGATGCCTGGTTATTGCTTTGAGTGATTAACATCTCAACCACTATTTCATACAGTTGGAAGTTTTCCTGGTTTTTTTTTTTATCAAAACTTCAATTGTAAGACGAAGCACAATCTGTATTTATATTTGGCCTCTACAGTTTTCTGAACTTTAAGAAACATCTTCTTCCTTATTAAAAATATTTTATTCAAGTTTTAACATCAATAGTAAAATAAAATACAAACTAAACTCAGAAGGAGGAGAAAGTGAGAAAAAACAAAATAAAAGCTATTAAAAAAAAGAAGCCCATGTCACACTGGCCAATGGATGCAAAAAGGACACAGTGGACGAGCAAAATGTTCCATCCGTTGTTATCCGCTCTTAAGGCAAAATTTGCATACTGGAGCGATAAAAACACGGACACGGGGAGGACGCAAGGCAGATGCAAACACTTATAAAACTGCGAGACGGAAAGCCCAGCGATGGAGCGGATGAGGGCAGATGGAGCCAACCGCAGGACTTTCCGGTGGGGCCTCAGCGAGCGGAGGCGGAACAGATACAGCACGGATGCAGAGCAGACCGCCGAAGCGATGAAGCAATGCACAGTGGGAGCACAGGGATAAACGGCTGAGCCAGAGCGGAAAGCACCTAGCGAGATGCACAGCAGAAGCGGACACGGGTGCCAAGCGTTAATCCTGCACATGTGTGGGGGGAACGCATTGCGTAAGCCCCCGGTATTAAAGGGCAAGCCAGCTTGCACGGTGCCAGCATCTCGCGAGGAAGAGACCTGCCGCTGGGCATACATTCGAGTATCTATGCCTGCCTGCCTGCATGCCTGCCCTGCCGCGCCTTGGCTGCCAGCCTGCCTTCCAGCCAGCCTTGGTGACCTGCCTGCCTTCCTGCCTTCCTGCCAGGATTTCTGCAGCCTTCTACCAGGCTTTCTGCCAGCCTACCTGCCAGGCTTCCTGCCAGGCCTACCTGCCAGAGCTCCTGCAGGCTCTACATGCTCTGCCTGCCAGCCTTCGTGCCTGGTTCCTAGCCAGCCTTGGGTGCGCAGCACTTTCCTGCCAGCTGTGGATCTGCCAGGCCTCGCTCTGCCAGCCAGAAACCCACAACCATGGGGAGGATCATGAAGCCTCAGCAGCCTCCACCCATCCCCTGGCAAGAGGACAGGCCCAACCTTCGCACGCTGCCCCCCTCGACTCTGCTTCTGCTGGGGCTTTCTGCTGAAGCTGCTCCTGGCAGGCTGCTTGCTGGGTGGTTACCGTGAGCGGATATTGGAAGCTGGTGCTTGCTGTCTCTCTGCTCTCGATTCTCGCTGCTCTCGCTCCTGGTTGCTTCGTCTGCTCATGCTGCCTGATCCTTGGTCTTCTCTGCCTGCTCTATCCTGTGTGTCGCCTGCTTTACTCCTGTCCTGTCTCTCGTTGCTCCTGGACTTCGCTGGCCCTGCTGGTGGCTTCTTCTACATGCTGGTAAGATTAAGCTGGTCCTGCGTAGCTGCTGGATCCTTCTGCCGCTGCTCTCGCCTGATCGCATGATCGATCGATCTGCTCTGCTGCTTGCTCTGCTCGCTCAGCTGATGATATAATGTCGCTTGCTTGCTCTGCTGCTGCTGCTAGATGATATAGATGATTATGATCTCTGCTTGGTGAGGAATGATCGATTGTGATGATGGATTCCTTGCTGCTGCTGCTGCTGCTT
Organism: Laticauda laticaudata; assembly: GCA_004320025.1. Classification (NCBI taxonomy): domain Eukaryota; kingdom Metazoa; phylum Chordata; class Lepidosauria; order Squamata; family Elapidae; genus Laticauda; species Laticauda laticaudata. The sequence continues at coordinate 20,008 of BHFT01039989.1, forward strand.
GTTGTGAGGAGAAGCCCTTGCTACCGGAGCCCCTCTGAATCGATGGCCCTCATTTGAGCAAGCCTAAAAGGAAGAGGCGTATGCGCACATAGGGAGAGGAGGCAAACTATATGGATACTAGGCGCAGCGAGGATGAGGTCTAGAGTGCGGAGAAACTATGTGAGAGGAGCCGGCTGTTACTCAGACACAACAGATAGAAGAGCTGCTGGAGAGAAGTTGCAATCGAGTACTGCGTTACTACTTCGAGTGCTCCCACGTCTATGGAACAACTATATCAAGGGTGTACACCTGTTATTGAAGCAGACTTGATAGATGTTGTGAAAGGCTGCAATGAGAGCACTGGCAGAGCCACTGGTGAAACTGAGAAGAAAATGGAGGACTTCGTAGTGCTCCATGCAGGTGCAACGTCTCGGTCGACGTATGCAAGTACAAACTGTTCACCTAAGAGTGCTGCCAGCAGTGTTATCAGTGGACAGCGCCCACCGGAGAACCCGCTGGCAAGGTGTGCAAGCCGTGCGAAGAGTCGTAGATCGACTCCGGCATGGTGTCCTGGGAGAGTCACACTGCGAGTCGACACCCAGGGAGTGCACTGCAGTCGGTGAACGCGTGGTGGAGAGAGCTCAGCACACAGTCGTCACGAACCACCACCACCCCAGCTCCGCCTCCACAGAAGAGCAGAGAAGCCGGACAGCAGGAGGGCAGACCACACTGTTCTGCTTGAGAGATCAGGGACACCAATCCGCACCAAGCATAGATCTCCTCTCTCAGCTGGTCCACACCGACTCCTCATCCCTCCAACCGCAAGCCCTGCCTCACCGTATGTCCCAACCAGACCCTCAGGAAAGTGCGGATCCACAGTACCAGTGGCTGAAGGACCAGATTCAGGATCTGCTTCACTAACCCTCCCAAGACCCAGTAGGAACCTGCTCCCACCGTCAGTTCCAGTCCTGTGCTCCTCCACACCAGGTGGACATGTCCCTGCCCATTCCAAGGCTTCCACAGGCCCTCACCTACCAGGGTACGCTACCAGGAGGTTCACAGCACAGCAAGCAGCCCCTTCCAGTCCAAGGCACAGAGTCATCGGGTGAACAACCGTTGCCACCGGTTTCACTGATGCCACCGATGCCACCCACGACAATTATGACCACCGAACAACAGCGATTCACCAATGCCAAATATTGCACCCACGCCAGTCCTCACCAGCTGCAGAGCAGACAGCCTCACTACCACTACTCCTGCCCTCGCACCACAGCCATAAGCCCGGCCGTCAGACATACTGTCATTCAGCTACTGGGGCTGGACACCCCATGGCCATGGCAGAAGGACTCCACATACGGCTGAGCCAGCTGCCAACACCTCCTCAAACACCGTCTCCTGTTATCCCTCTCAGGGCCGCACTCCGCACCTCATCCACACCACAGCACCTGGACCTTTCACCCCTGAACTGCACACGTCGAGTGACCAAGAAGAAGTGCCAGAGACCGGGATCGTGGCTAAAAACCGTGGACTTTATTGGACACTTGACTTGGTCGTCTTTTTTTTTTAACAGCTTTTTGTCATAAAGTTCTATTCTTTGATTCAACATTGCTTCATTTCTTTTTTTTAATAAAGTCTTGGTGAACTTTTAGAATGGCTTAAAGCCTTTGCATGCTTGTGGGATGGGTGTAAATAGCCAGTATGGGTGGCAGGGTACCTGTGGAAATGAGCAGCGGATACCTTACTGGCGGAGGACTAATAGCTGGGGATAGATAAAACCTCCAGTTGCAAGCATAGTGGAACGGTATGGTCTACCGTCCAGTTCACACTATGGCCCTTCTTTTGATCAGTAACAAGTAGCATTGATCCACACATTTGAACACAAAATACATCTCTTATTAAACTGTTCATTGTAGGGCCACCCAACATACATGGCCAATCATCATCCGTGTGAATGAGACGGCCTGAAGGAGCATCATTAAAGACCTACATTTCCTGTCTTGCCACGCCAACCGCTACCAGCTGGGGAGTTGCACAATGTTCAGGAGGTTGCGCTGCTTTTTCCCTTCCCCGTTGAGGCTCTTTGGCCTTGCACATCCGAGTGTCGATCATGGCTTTCGCCTTGCGTCCTCCATTCCCCAGGCTCCATTTCCCCCATGCCTTGTGAATGTCACGACCGTTTGCAAGACTGGGGTACAGTGCGATTCGAGATTTGTTGCAGGATATAGCTTCCACATCCTCGCTCCTCTACGAGTCTTTAGCGATCTATAAGTAGCCTGGAAACCTGGCTATGCAGGAGACCATATTTTCAGAACCCGCGCTGCCGTGGTACAGCCCTGTCACAGTTGAAGATCCTGCTGCTTCGACGTGCTGATGGAGTCCTGTATAGTTCTTATGAGGTATAATCATCCCCCACATATTCGTGTCGTGGGCAGGGGTTTCTGGGATCTGGATACAAGGATTGTTGCGTGCCAGTCCCCTCCTTGAATGACCTATCTGTCTGTATGAGGATAAGTCGTGTCGCAGTCCCCTGTAAGATGAAGCCAGTAGCGCTGAAGCAGTTCATGTAGTGCATTCCTACTCTGCTTGTTCAGCACACTATGTGCATGCATAAGAAGAGTACGTAGATATGCTGTTACCACACTTCTCGTCGTAGGACTAGAGTGGATCGCCTCGACGCTGGCTGCGGGTTTCTTTCGACGATCGGCCGATGTGCTTGTCGATCGGATGGTTCAACGTGTATATTCATCTCTCGATACACTGCCTCTGAACCTTCTATTCATCCTGTCTCAGTGAGGTGGCACTGGAGGTAGACTCCAGGTTATTCTCGCATGATGGCCTGCTATTCTGACCACAATGCTGATGGTATGTGTGGCCACCCTCCAGCGCGACTGTCGCATTCCTGTTAGTGGTCACCCTGAGCCGATATGGTGCGCTAGAGAGGATTGACGTGAAGGTGGCTGGTGCTTGATTCCAGGGGGGCCTCAGGAGGGTTTTGTTCTGCGCTGGTGCTCAACCGGGTGTGAACGGCGCTTGCGCAACCAACTTCTCAAACATGCTGGAATGCATCTCATGAAGGTCTCGAACACGCCGGTGTTCTCATTTCGTTCCTGAACTCCACCATAGCCTTGTTGTAACAGTCCGTACTCTGTCTTCCTCTCGATCATTGGTCGGACCAACGCTCTTGCCACGCCTCTCTTTTCTTCCGTAGTAGAGTTCACAGCACTGTTAGCATGGCTTTGTACTGTGAGAAGAGGCATTGGTGTCTTGCCCAAAAGGACTGTGGTAACGATCCATGCGTGGAACAATGACTGGATGTGAGAGGAACGAGTCAGCATGAAGGCTGCAGAGGTCTGCACAGGTGGCTGGTGTTCTGGAAAGTGAGATGCAGCATGAGTGCTCCCCCTTTTTATAGCAGGTATAGGTGTCCCTTTTGCATCCATTCCTAAGGAATCTCTAGACATCGTCTTAATATCCGAGATAGGTCTCCCTCTGCGAACATGTTTGCCATCTTTAAACCGCTGTTGATTCCACTTGGGCATCGTTCTGCGACATCTGTTCTGCGTCCGTTCCGCTTCCCTCCCTGCCTCCTGGCAGATGCAGTGCGACGGATGACACAAGCGGATGTCAAGCGAGTTATTAGCGGATCGGTACGTGGTGCAGAACGGACCGAACTGGATACATTTTCCGCGCAAAATTTAGCGCAGCCCAAACTTTTGGAGCGGATGAAACGTCAATAAACGGATGCTGGACGGATAGAGAGGAAGGAAAACGGAGGCAGTGAGTACATCGCATTTTCGAACGGATGGCAAGGTTTTTTGTCCGGTTTACATCCTCTTCGCATCCGTTGGTTCACTGTGACATGGGCTTTAGACAGAGATGCCTGTCCCTTAGTTTCCAAAGCTCTAAAATCCACCAGAGATCATTATCTTGAAATGTTCTTCTGGGGGCCACAATCTGGGGTGTTTATGGCTCTGAAGAGGAACTCTAAATTGCCAATCTATTTGCCACTTTGCTGAGGTCTTGGATCTTCAATCTGCCATTGCCCCCTAGAAATCAGTTTATTACTTTTCTGTGGGAGTGCTCCATAGCAAAGCTTACTATTAGGACATTTTTCCTATTATTCACCTGTAATCTGCTTTCTATAACTAAATCTATATCATTTCCTTCAAGATGACAGAGACCATGTCTTGATTTTCTTCTATGTGACATCATTTGAAGTACATGAAGAGTATTAAAGATTGCACTGTAAATCGTCTATTCCCAAGACGTTGATTTTTTTTATTCCCATTTTACGTTGATTTAGACTACCTTCATGGAGTTAGGCTCTAATCCCCTCATCTCTTTCTAATCTGTATTTAGTTGGCTTTAATGAATAAACTAAAAATTACTTGTGAAATATAAATAGGTTAAATTCTAAAGCAGGTGACTGAAGTTATCAAACATAATGCAACAACACAGGAGATGCTGTATGTTGCCTTAGCATCCATTAATATCTAGGATACAAGGCACAGTATCTTGTGGAACCAACTAGTTATGACACAATTAATATACTTAGCATATTTCTTAACAACTAGTGTAGAAACCTGAAAATTTTTTGAATGAATATAATGGTTTTTTGAGAACAATTGAGAAACTACAGATTTTTTTTCTTTGTTGATGTTAGTTGCGAAGTCATATCTAACAGTTTCTCTCTGTCCCAAGTTATATAAAACACATTCAAGGTAGAGTTATATTGAATTTCTTTCTCATGGCAGCCCCTTTTCCAGGACTAAGGGTTCCCCCCACCCTTTAATAGCTCTTGCATTCCTTCAACATTACCTTCATATTCCTTTATCCAACTACTCTGGCTCCTCATAGATTTCATATATCTTTTCAACATACAAGTCTATAGATAGATGTTAAAGTTCTTATTTCTTATAATCGGGGTGCTGTTTGGTTGAGCCTCTCATATTGCCCATTCCAGAATGGGTGGGAAAGTAGTAAAAGGGGATAAAAAACTAAGTGCCATAAGGCTTCCCCCCACCCTAAAATCTGCTTGAATAAGCTGAAGAGAGGTTCTGCATTCATTCAAAGTTCTAAACCACTCCATCCAAATCATTTTCAAAATAGTCACAACCCTACTGACTACCTTGCTTTTTCACATAAAGATATTGTGAACAATAAAGCATTAAAAATTAGAACTAAAAACCAGAAAGCAGAAATTTATCAAAAATATAAAAATATATAAAAAACATAGTTTGGGAGCATAGTTGGGACCATGTCTGATTCTTTGCAACCCCATGGCTGTGGCATGACAGTTTTCCTAAATTCATGTTCATTGCATCAGTTTATACACCTAATCATCTCAGCCTCTGCCATTCCTTTCTCCTTATACCTGCTATCAATTGGAACGATATATAAGGAAATTTTTCACACAACATGAACAATTGGATTTTAGCAATTTTTAACCCTTTGGTATATTACAATTCTTGAATGTTACTATATAATTTGTTGTGAATAAATGACTAAATAATTCTTAATTTTCATGCATTCATACAGCGAGAATCACTTTCACACACTTTGTTTTATCTTCCATTCTGCTGCTTCTTTTCCAGGAAAGCCAAATTTAGTTTGGGAAGCTTCCTCCCCACCCCTTTCTGTCAAAAACAACAAAGCTCACTTCTAAGAAGGAGATATATTGTTAAGGGATCTTTTTTCCTGAATATCATCAATATTTAACTTGGGAGTTACTTGGTTGTAATTGATCTCTAATCTGGACTAGTTCATTAGTACTGCAAAAATCAAAGTAATGAGATGATAGTACAGAAGGCATTATTTTCAAAAGGAGCTTTCATCACTTACCCCAAGGAAGAAGCAACATTATGTAAGTCCTGCTGTGACTGAAAGAGACCAGACATTATGGAAATGTGGAAAGTGTTCTGGTCCACATTTTAACACAAAGCACTGCTATTTTTTTTCTAAATTATTCTGTTAAATAGCTCGGCGAGGACTGAAAAATAAAATAAAACAACTCATATTTTCCATTTGCTGCTACTTTCACTTAACCTTATTCAACTGGCAGCAATTTGCTGACATATGCCTCTCCCATACCATGGAGCTCTGTCTTTTGCGCAAATTTCTAGTTTCATTGGGAATTTGCAAACTCTTGGGTGATTTTCCTGTTATCATTTTCCCACAAAATAGCTACAGGTTCAAAGGAATAGGAATAATTTGTCCTTTTACCATTGCCTAATGCTTTTAGTTTGATCTAATTTATAAAAAGGAGTGAAACTTACATAAGCCAGAAATTTATTTACACAAGCCTATGAGATATAAATGAAAATGGGCAGCAAACAGATAACATATAGTGCCAAGAGATCTCTAGGGAGCAAGCAAGTCCTACTTTTATTGGCATTACTCTACTTGGATACCTGCTCTAATTACCACAAACCCTATAAGTTTATAGTAGATTGGTTAAATTATTTCAATTTATGTAAAGTCCTTGTTCGTTATCGCCCTCACTCACTTTCATTTGTTTTCCAAATTATAGAGATAGTCCTTGTTTGTCATCTCCCTCACTCACTTCCATTTGTTTTCCAAATTATAGGGATAGGAAATTGGTCTTTCTGAAAGGAAAGCCTCCCCCCCCCTTTTTTTTTTTGAAAAGAGGTATTTTTGTCTATATCTTTTTGCAGAAGAGACCTGATCCAATGGTTCACAGATGTCTTGGACTAAGACAGAGTGGCCAACTTCTGTGTGTGTATGTGTATGTATACACACACACACACACACACACATGTGTGTGTGTCTGTGTGTGTTTTCTTAACTTTTCACAGGTACTTATATGTATGGCATTCAGCTTTTTTTGGGGGTATTTTCCCACGTCATTGTAGTTGTGCTTTTAAAGTTGTCACAACATTTTGGCTGAATCTCATCTGCCATCATCAGGCTTCTGTATTGTGTTCATCTGTGAGTCAGACTTTCACAGACTTTCTACATAAGAGGTAGTACAGACAAGATCATTAAGATACTACACAGGCATCACATCAAGACTGCCTTCAAAACAGACAGAAAAAAAGCAGCCATCCTAAGAAACGCCGCAAAGATAAAATTGACTATGGAAAACAGGCATATATCAAGATCCCTGTGTCATCACTGCCCAGCCGCATACTTGGAACAGACCAATGAAGAAATATAGTACCCGCCTGGATGAACACAAAAATGGCAGTAAAAAGCTGGAACACACTCCTCACTATCAACACATGAAGCACAGATCATAGCATCACTTCAATACACCAATAACCCTAGCCACTATAGAAAACCCCAGCCACAGAATTATCAGAGAAGCCAATTGTGAGATTGAAAAAAGACCTGAAAGCATGAATAGAAGAGAATGACTTCCAACAGACCTGTCAATCATTGGAACGCTGCACTCACCAAACAAAATAATGCTCCACATCCAACAAGCCAGGCAAACAATCCTGAGCACAAAACAGACTCCCGATTACATCCAGCTCAAAAAACACCACCCAATCAGGGCACCTCAGATGAAACCTAAGTTCCTAACAAAGATAGCCGTCCTTTTACTGCGGAGCCCAAGCTGCACTAAAAGCCTCCATACCGGAAACAGCAATAGTTGCCACCATCAAGACAAAAAAAGCCACAAAACTAACAGAAGATATTAGAAACAATAATCAAGCAGAAACAAGCAAACTCCAAGACCAATAAACACAGACCAAAGACTCCATCAATCAGGCATGAAGAAAAAAAACCATTCTGGCCAGCGTAGGCTAGCCTCAAATTTAAAACTGAAACGGCTGTGATTACCTGACTCACAGAACAAAACACAATACAGAAAGCCTGAATGAATGGCAGTGAGATTCTGCTGGAAACGTTGCTACACTTTACAAGGCACAACTAACATATGACATGGAATAATACCCGAACGAAGTTGAACAGCATACATGTATAGATACCCGTGAAAACTTAAAGATATATATATCTATCTCTACTATCTATCTATCCTTCTATCTATCTATCTATCTATCTATCTATCTATCTATCTATCTATCTATCTATCTATCTATCTATCTACTGTATATAGCCATCGGTCTCTTTCTGTAAATCATGTCACCAAATTCTAGCAACAAATTGTTTGGAGCCTGGGAGGAACATTCAAGAAATATACTTTAAGAATAATATGTGCAATTCTTTTGATACATTGTCCCAAAAAATTAAGTCCTGAATATTTATGCAACATAATACATAATAGTTCTGCCTATTAGCCAGCATAATTTTAAAAAAATAAAGTGTGTTTACTTAGAAGTGTTCTACTTCCACTGCTGCTTTGTGGGTTTTTTTATACAATTCATATGTTATTTAGAAAGAGGCATAAAGCTATACAAAAGCTGAAATAAAAGTTCCCAAAGCATGGGCAATTATAATTTGACTTTATTCTGTGTTGGTCTGATCTCATCTTATCCAGTTCTTACCACCTTGCTTTCTGAAGGATTTGGAGAACTAAAACTAAAAATGATAATTAAGGAACTAAAAATGAAGTTTTGTCAAATACCCTGAGAATGTTTACCTTTGTGAACAAACGATTTTACAATGGGGTAGGGCAAAAATATGATAGTTCTATTCAATATCTAAATAGAGGTTATAAGTTATAAGAAAGCAGACTCATTGACTATTATAAACTAAGAATTATAAGCTAGGAATCCAATTGTCAATGATGATTTTTTTAAAAAATTGTTTTTATTGTAATTTTCAAAAATACCAATCACATTTATATTCATAACAATGATTTTGTATCAATAAATACATATATCTTATCTATCAGATTATATACATGCCTATATCAATAATCTCTTAAGAGCTTTTATTTTATTTACAATAATCCATTCTTTCTATTCTTTATGTCTATTTTTTAGCCATTCATACCATTTATCCCATACTGCATAATATTTAGAATCTTCTTTAACTTTCATTTCCAGTGTGAGATTATCCATTTCTTCACATTCCAATATTTTTCGTTTTACTCAGTCTTCTGAAGAGATATTAGCTCCTTTCCATAATTGTGCAAAAGCTATTCTGACTGCTGTCAATATATGTAATATAATATATTTAATCTTTTTGGGATTATTTGTACATTTTGGTTGTAAATTTTTCCTCTGGCCTGTAATTATTCCTAACAAAAAGAATTCTGGTTTAAATTCAGTTTCATATTTGGTGATGTCTTGTAGCCAGTTCTTTATTTTAACCCAATATTTCCTGGTCTCAGGGCATAATCACCACATATGATAAAAAGTACCATCTTTTTTGTCCATGCTTCCAACACTTTGGACAAAATTAGAATATATCTTAGCCAATCTTGCTGGAGCCAGGGGCCACCTATAGAACATTTTATACAATTTTTTTTTTTTTTGTAGGCTGTGGGTATCATTAATTTATAATTCCTAGTCCATAGTTTCTCCCATTCATCTAATTCAATATTGTATCAGAAATTTCGAGCCCATGCTATCATTGAACCTTTCACAATTTCTTCTTCCAAATTATATGCTAATAAATATTTGTACATTTGGGTTATAAAATTTCTCCCTGTTCCCACTAAAATTTTATCAAATTTCTTTATCAAATCCAAATTCCTCCAAGTCTTTTTTATATCTTTTAATTGTAAATATGGCCACCAATCAATTATAATTCCTTGTTATCTTAATTTCTGGTTCATTTTAAACTTTCCTTGATTATCTAATAAATCATTATAACTTATTATTATTATTTTTTAATATCCAATATGTTTGGGTAAATCATCGCCTCCATAGTTGACAGCAAGCGAGGTATCTTCATGAATGTTTATTTTGGATTTTCCTCCAAATCTGGATGAGAGTCTCTTATTTGGTGTCTATAGAAGTAAGAATGTTCCTTACTCCTTTTTTCCCATAAAAATCATAACCTATCTGGAGATTTAATCTGGTTTTCTACACTGGACAAAGAGACATACTAAGAGTTCTTAAGTCTCTTCCAACTAGCCTTTTAGGGCTTGTTAAATTTATTAGATATTATTTTTCTCATAATTTTCACAAAACATTGTTCATTTTAGGATTGTATTCATTAAATACGACGCTATTCCAAACATATTGAAAAAAAAGAAAAAGTACATTTGATTGCTAGTTTATTTCTTATAAATTTACATGACTGATAAAGTACTTACTTAAGCCCATGTCACACAGCATCAACGGATGGAAAGAGGATATAAAATGGAGAGAAACATTTGCCATCTGTTGGTTAACGCAATGCATCCGTTCTGCACTCACTGCGTCCGTTTTTCATACTCTCTATCCGTCCACCATCCGTCTACTGAGATTTCATCCGCTCAAAAAGTTTTGAGCTGCACAAAACTTTTTGAGCTAAAAGTATCCAACGCGTCCGTTATACATCGCTACGCTATGGGAAACATCCGTATACGTCCGTCGTCATCTGTTACGCGTCCGCTATATCCGCTAGGCATCCGCTGTGTATCTGCGCAACTCACATCTGCTCCAGTGGTAAACGGACACAGGAGGAAGTGAAACGGACGCAGAACGGACACACCCGCGTTAGTAGCATGGACGTAGAAAGGATGAAAAGCGGATGCAGCTCACATAGAAAGCATTAAAATGGAAAAAACGTTCATATAGGGGACGTATCTCGATATTTAGGATGTCTGGAGGATCCTGGAGAGTATGTGTAAGGACACCTAGTGGAAAAACGATATTTCCTATAAAAGGGGGAGGAATCACCTGGATCTCACTTTCATTCCAGCAGCCCTGCGGTGCAGACCTCTTCAGCCTTGATCTTGCTCTTGCTCTTCCACAGCATGCCAGTCATCTCCACCATGGATCATCGCTCACTCCTTTTGGTAGCCGCCATCGTTCTAGCAACAGTGCGAAGACCCTCTACAGGCTCTTTCACCTGTTCTACAGGAAGAAAGAGGGTGGCCAAGAAGGATCTGGGTCCGAAGATGGATCGCGAAAGAGCCGAGTATGGACTGTATGACAAGCTGATGGTGAAGCTGAGGAACGAAGACACTTGTGCATTCCATCCATCATGAGGATGCCACCAGCCATGTTTGACGAAGTTGTGGACGGCGTGAGACCCAGGTTGACACAAGGCAAACACCATCTTTCCGGCCCAGCCTGGACCCTGGCTGAAGGTGGCATTGACTCTGCGCCACCTGGCCTCAGGGACCATGTACAGGAACATGCATTACGGCTGGAGTGCCACACAACACCAATCAGCATTGTGGTCAGGAAGTGGTGCAGGCCATCATCGAAGAATACCTGGAGGAGCTCCTCCAGTGCCCCTCCACTGAAGAAGGCTGGAAGAAAGTTGCAGAGCAGTGTATCAGAAGTGGAACTTCCCCCACACCGTTGAGTCATAGATGGGAAGCACGTGGCCTGCAAAGCTCCAGCCAACTCAGGGTCCAATTATTTCAACTACAAGGGCTTGTTCAGCATCATCCTCTTCGCATGGTCGATGCTGACTACAAGTTCATGGACATCGATGCTTCAGGCAATGTGTCATCTTCAGATGCCCAGGTTTCCAATGCCAGTCACGTCAAGGAGGGGCTGGAACACAACCTCATCATGGTCTTCCCAGATCCAGACCCTGCCCAACGACACACAAGATGTGCCCTACTTCATCATGGGGAATGATGCCTTCTCCCTCAGAACCTACCTCATGAAGCCCTACACTTACAGACTCCTCACACATGAAGAGAGAATCTTCAACTACAGGCTGTCCAGGGCAAGACGGGTGGTGGAGAACGCCTTTGGCATCCTGGCCAACAAGTTGCAGGTACTTCTCACCACCATGCAGCATCGCCCAGAGACCATGTGGAACATCGTGGAAGTTTGCTGCATCCTGCACAATCTCATGCACACCCGCTACCATCAGTGTTGCAGAACAGGCTTGCGGATCACCAACAAGAGAATGGGGACATGGAGCCTGGTGAATGGAGGCAAGGGCGAAACCTGATAGATACTGTAGATGTGCATGGCCCCAACAGAGCTTCACGTGAAGGGAAGAAGCAGCGCAACCTCCTGAAACACTGGTGCAACTTCCCAGCTGGAGCAGTGGAGTGCAAGACGGATGTAGAAGCTTAATGGATGCTTCCTTGTGCCTGTCTTATCACACTGATGAGATTGTGCCATGTATGTTGAGTGGCCCTAGAAATGAACAGGGCATTAATAAAGAGTTTGTGTTTATGTTGAAATGTGTTGATGAATGATTACATTGTTATTGATAATAAAGGGCCATAGGTGTGGCACCTGGGAGGTGGACCATACAGTCTCACTATGCTTGCACTGGAGGTTTATCTATCCCACAGCTATTATTCATCCCACAGGTATCCTGCCCATCCCACTGCTATCCTAACCCATCCCACAGCTATTACCCATCCCACAGTCCCTGCCCATCCCACTGCTATCCTTACCCATCCCACAAGCATGCAAAGAGTTTATTTACTAAAAGAACTGAACAAGTGTGTGAAGCAAAGATAACCTTTATTAATAACAAACTGTAAAAGCAAAATACCCAAGTAAAGTATCACAAGCAAAGATAAAGTCAACAGGTAGCAACCCAGTCTCTGGCACTCTTCTCAGTCACTCTGAGGCATGCCCATAGTCTAAGGGGTGAAGGGTCAGGTGATGTGGAGGTGGCAGTGGCTGGAGTGCTGGTCTGAGGCACCATTGGGGTGCCTGGCCCCGAGAGGACAACAGGGGGATGGTGTGTGGAGGAAGCTCTCAGAGAGCTGGCTCAGTCCTGTGATGTTGAGAGCCCCTTCCTCCATGACATGGGGTGTCAGTCCCAAGACCGATGACAGATGTTCTGAGGCCGGGCTTGGCTGTGGGTGGAGGAAGGAGGAGTGTAGTGGGCTGTCTGGTCTGCAGGTGAGCGAGGTGAGGCATGGGTGGCATCTGTGGCGTGGGTGGCATCGGTGTATCGGTGGCACCTGTGGCGTGTGATGACCTGTGCTGGACTGGGAAGGGCTGCCTGCTGTGCTGCTGGAACTCCTGGTATTGCGTAGCCTTGGTAGGTGAAGGGCCTGTGGAAAGCCTTGGAAGGGCTGTGACATCACCTGGGGGTAGGAGCAGACCTGGACTCAGTCAGAGCAGGTTCAGTGGGCCTGGAGGGTTGTGCAAAAGATCCTCTCCTTGATCACCTAGAACTGGGATTCGGACATGTCCATGAGGGTCTGGTTGACATAGGTGAGGAAGGCTTTCTGTTAGAGGATGGTATGTCGGTGTGTACCAGCTGAGAGAAGAGATCTACTGCTCTTGATAGTGTCCCTGATCTCCAGTAGGACAGTGTGGCTCATTCTCTCCGGTCTGGCTTTCGCTGCTGCTTTCTGTGGAGGTGGAGCTGGGTGTGGTGTGGATTGGTCTCTGGTGGCAGTGGCCTCCTCTTGCTCCAACTGCGTCAGGGGGTCCTCCACGTGCTCCACCACAAGGAGTGCAGCTGTCAGGGGGGTCTCCGTCATGGGGCGCCTCCATAGATACCTGCCTGGACATAGGAGCTGACTCTTGCGCAGAAGAGGACTGGCTCTCTGTGGGCTGCCTGAGAGAGAGGGTTGACAGAGGGGCTGCTCCTTGGTGGTGGACCTCACCCTCCAAGAAGCTGCACTTGGCCATCACGTAGGTCTCCCGGTCGTGAGCTGACCGAGCCTGACCAGACTTCTTGAGGTGCAGCTTCCTGTACTAGGTGTGCATGTGCTTCCACCACCCGAGGAGGACCTCCGAAATGTACCCCAGGCTCTCCGCCTTCTCTCTCTAAGCCGCCTGCTTCCTCTTGTGTCTCGATAGAGCCTGTGTCCTTTCCGCCAGAGGTACTCGTTCTCCTTCAGCCATTCAAGCACCTCATCCTCATGTTCCTCTTCGCTGGAGTACTGTCTCCTCTCCCTATCGCGCGATTGCCTCTTCCTCCCTCTGGCAGGGCCTTCTAGGCCCTCATCAGTAGGGCTTTGAGGTTCTAGGGGCTGGTCCACCACACCACACCACCACCACCAGCAGCAGCAAAATCAGCACCAGCAGGACCAGCGCACGCAGCAGCACCAGGAGCACCAGCAGGACCAGCAGCACCAGGAGCACCAGCAGGACCAGCAGGCAGCACAGCAGAGTAAGCACCAGCAGAAGCACCAGCACCAAGGAGCAGCACCAGCAGGTAAGCACCAGCAGAAGCACCAGCACCAGGAGCAGCACCAGCAGAAGCACCAGCACCAGCAGAGTCAGCCCCAGCAAGCAGAAGCCCCAGCAGAAGCAGAGTCAGCGCCAGGGGGTGGGATGTGGCCCTGTCCTTCCTGCCAGGGCTGGCAGGAGTAGGCACAGCCTTCCTCTTCTTCCCCATGGTTGTTGGCTGGAGATGTGTCTGGCAGCAGGTCTTTCTCTGAATGGTGACCTGCTTGCGAGCTGCATCTTTTATATCCGCGGTGTGACGCAATGCATCCTCCCCGCATGCACAGTGAATGCTTTATCTGCTAGGCATCCGCTAGGCATCCATGATGCATCCACGTCATCCGCTAGGTATCCACTCTGCATCCACTCCTTCCGCTGCGCGTCCGCTTCGCTGTGCTCTCTCGAAAAGCCCTGCGGATGTGTCATCCGCTTCCATCCGCTTCCATCCGCGAGGCTTCCGTGGAGCATCCACTTTACATCCTCGCTACGTCCTCTCCCTGTCCATTCCTTTCCATTGTTGCCCGTTTTCTTTATGCAAATTTGGGGCACTTTTGAGAGCAGATAACAACGGATGGAACATTGTTCCGTCGTCCGCTGTGTCCTTTTTACATACATTTTGCATCCGTCGGCCGATGTGACAGGGCCTTTACAAAACTTCAGGAAGCTGAAGGATTATGCTCTGCAGTATTTTTCATACAAAAAGAGTTAATGTGAACAGAGAACTAAGAATTTAAAGAGCCAAACAAAAGCCCCCATTCTTTTCTCTCACCTAATACTACACAATCAACTATAACACTAAAGAGGAGTTTTGCTGTTGTTTATTAAAAACTGATGATATTTCTAATTGGGAACTGTGTTATTTGAGTATTGAATGTATGCAGTAGCATTCAGGCCAATGCAAATAAATAAACCTTTTTTTCCAAAAAATCCACTAAAGCTGGGACACTTGGAATTGATGGAAGTCAACAAATAGTGCAAGGTCCTTTTTTCTTATTTGAAACTTTTCTCACATACAGTATAGCTGAACAGGATTTATTGTTTCCAGATTCTACTTTGTGCTGGATTCTTATTACCTGAAGTTCTGCAACTTCCACAAATGCTTTTTCATTTCTCTAAAGTTTGTCCAGCAGCACAGAAGGTCAGCCAAAATATATTTATTGGACATATGTGAATAAACCAAGATTTGATGTAAAATTGAAATTAGGGGACGAGATAAAGTTCAGATACTAGGTTTAAGATTTGAAAGCAACCGGATTTGATTTCAACAGATGTAAAATTCAGTTTTAAGAAATATTCAATTATAGGATACAATGGAGAAATATTAGAACTTCTGTTTCCTGTTAAATTCTTTTTTCTTTTTTTTTTTGCAGAATGAGATGTAAATAATGCTGTTTAGAAACATTTAGCAATTTCAGCCAAATTGCTTTAAGAATTTCATTGCAATGCATTGTTGAAATACTTGATGGGTAGGGAAGAGACAGCAAATCAGTCTCCCAGTTGTTCAGCAAATATTGTATGGAGAAATTTTTGTTGCTTTCCACAATATATTTTTTAATGAATGCTTTCAGAGAATCAGTGCATGATCAAATGGGGCTATAAATTTGTGTTGCTGCATTATTGTACAATAATAAAGAAATAAGTCTTAAGCCAACTAGTCTTTTAATTAAACACTTAGAAAAACATGTTCTTGATAAAAAAAAATAGTTTATCCCCTTCTGTTGGCTTGCAAGATACTGTTTAGCTCACGACTCATGTCAATTTTAGAATTACTATGCTATTTTACTCTTCATGTTTTGGTCATATATGGAAGAAAAAAATTCCAAGAATATTTGCTACTCAAATCATCTTTGAATGTTTTCAAATCAATTTATTCATGCTGGTTTGGTTCTGTATACTTCCACTTTTTATAAATTTGCTTCAAAGCTGATTTGAATAAAAGTTTTTTGCAACAATGACCTCTTCAATGCTCCACAATTCTAATTCTTATAGCTTTCTTTTACTCTAAGGTTAAGAATGATGCTTTTAGTTATCTTCCTTAAAGCAATTCTATAAATCATGATAGCCCCTATGTACCCAATAAGATCCATGGCCAAGTGGAGATATACGTCTCTTTCCAGACCCTCCAAAATATGCTTGTTACATCATACTATTTGAGATAGTACAGATATTCTTGGAAAATAAGTTAAGGATCATCTTCTTTATTATAGATACAGCTCACCTATTATTAATATGTATGTCCTTACATTCTTATTGTAATAGCTACATTCTCTTTATCTGTCTTTCATTTTGTACTGTACAAACCTTAACTTTTGCCCTGTTGTGGAAAGCCTGTCCAATTAAATTAAGAATCAAAGTAACTGGAGACAGATGCAACAAAGTATATTTCATTGTCATCCACCATTAGAATGATAACTGGGCTCTTTCCAAAAGGAATGCAGAAGGGCCCAATTCCCACAAGCTACGTATTTATATGCTCTCTGAACTGGTATATAGAACCTACAGAAATACAAAATTATGACATTGCCTTTACTGCAAGAATCTAGAATTCAGTAATAACATCGGGTGACCTTATTATGGGACTGACATTTTTTTATTCTCCTTTTCTAAAGGCTCCATGCCCACTCTTTCTATTGATACAAATACTTTCTAATATAATGTCCTTTGTTGTACCTATACGCTGACTCCTTTCACTAGACAGAAAAGAAAGCTGATTTTTTTATTATCTGTCTCCTCCCTTCCAAGGTCATGATGCAGCTTCAGCTTGCCTATTTTGCCTACTATATGGCTATGTAAGGACAATATTGTTCCCCAGAGCCCAAATGGTTAACACTATCTTTCCTTTGCCTACACTTTTTTATATTCAATAAGTTTATGATAACAAAAGGTCTCTTTGTTTAGTATTAGTTCAACTATGTTTAGACTTGTAAGCATTCCAGCTAAAATATAGAACCCTTAGAGAGGGAAGAACTGTACAAACATACACAACACAGCAAAAATTAATAGCAAAAAAATAACATTACCGTATGTTGATGAGCAGTTATAAGAAAGAGGTGTTAACCTCCCAGCAGTGATTTTTGTTCACACTTTGAATTCAAGAAAAAATAGATGAATAAATTATCAGAAGATTGTGAAGAAATCCTCTTCCTCAATAAAAACATTGTCAATTTGCCTGGATTAGCTGAGAGGCTGTTTTTTTTTCAAAGTACTGCTTTTGACATCGAGGTAACAAAAAAGTATGACATATTTCTCTATGATAAAAGAGAAAATTGCCCATCTTCCCACAACACAAAAAACTTTGAAATATGAATTTTTGGCGAGGTCTAGACAAATGGTTTATTTGCTATAAAGGAAAGTACTAGCTGATTCAAATGATACTAGCTACCATTTGGGATTTACTTACATGTTTTATTCTTTTATTACTGCACAATTCAATTCAAGTACATTTTTATTTGCAATATTATTTTGTCATGGGTTCTATATTTCAGAAATTTAAGAGTTATATCTTAATTTTCTTTTCTTTCTAGAGTTGTTATATAAATATGAAATCATTTCTCAGTCTATAAATTATCTGTGTTAAACAGGAACTCAGCCTATCAGATGTTGAAAAGCTAAGGAGGGTTGAAAGAGAGGGCAGAAACATTCAGGAAAGCATAGGGCTGTAAGCTAGGCTAAAAAATTGGAAGGGGGGGGGAGGAAAGAATCCCAGAACTATGCCATGTAGTACTACTATACATCAGGCAAGACCTCATCAGAAATAGATTTTTCCTATCTAATCCCATTATCTAGAGAAGAGTTGGTAAGAATCACTACTTGAAAGGTACATGGAGATAGTAGATGTTCTTCATGGTAATCCCAATCTTTGCAACACTGTCTCCACAGTCGCATGATCTATACCTTTTTAGTATTTTGAATAGAAAGAAAAACTGTATTTTTTCTGATTTCAAACTTTATCACCAGTTGATTGAGGGATGATGGCTATCATATGTATTGATCTGAATATTTTTAATTATTATTATTCATACATGTATGTATGGTAATGTGTGCTGCATATATATTAGAATGGATTGTACATATTATCTAGACAGAAAAAAACCCAACAACCCACTTCTAGATTTTTACCAAGAAAATTGCATGGCCACATCTATGAAGCCATGAGTAATTAAGCTTGACTCAAGAAGTCTTGAATTTCAATTTGAAGTCTTTAGTTTGAGATTTCACTGGCTTCTAACTTATCCTAAGCAAATATTCGCAGGAAGCATAAGAGTATTAACATGGTTATAAATCTGAACAATTTTTTAAATTAAGTCAAGGACCAAAAACAACTATTCATTGTTAAGTCTTTTCAAAAAAGGAACTTTCCAAAAAAGGAAGAATGCTTTGAGTTCTACAATTAGTCACAATGGTAAAGCCAAAACAATACTCCTGGTATGATAAGCATTTTGTAATACATTTTATGAGCCCAACTGGCTTAAGAGGTCTTGTGAGGATGAAGTTGTTGTTGGAATACCTTGGAAAGACAAGTCTTTTCCCTTTCCAACCCTCCCCATCCTAAATCTTGTTTTTAAAGAGATAATAACTTGCCTTCTCTCAAGACAAGGGTTGTAATTCAATGTGTTATCTATTACCTTCAAAACCTTATATGGTACGTGGCCAGGTATCTCTGAAAAAAATATACCATACCTACCAGATTGGACAGGTTTGGCTCATTCCAGTCTCTCTTTTTTAAATGTTGCCATCTGATAGTTGGTCAAGGTGAATAAGCATGCATTTCCAGGTTTAAATGATAATTTTCAAATAATAATTATATCAACCTTAAACCTTGTGTTCAGTTCTGGGTAACAAAAATGTTCAAAGCACCAGAAATACAGACTGAAAGATTAGGATTCTCATGCCTTGAGAAGCCTGAATAGAATGACACAATTCAATTACCAAACAGGATGTAATGGAGAAAAAAGGTCAATACCTTTTCATTATTCTAATGAAAATTCATTATTTTCATTATTCATTATTCAGAGACATTGGAATGCGTTCAGAACAGAATGAAGATAATCAATGAAGATGATGGGATGGATTAAAAGTGTAGTCCTATGAAGAGAGACTGAAAAAGCTGAATGTGTTTAGCTTTGAGAAAAGAGACCTGACTGGGTAGGAAAATGATAGCACTCTTCAAATACTTAAAATGTATCACATTTCAGGTCATAGCTAATTCTTTCTTATTTCAATGTTTAAGTTAATAGGAAGGCAGTTTCCAATTTAGTCTTAAAAAAACAATAGTTTGATGGCATGGAGTCAATTACCCCAGAAAAGTAGTGGGGTTAGGGTTTCCTATCAATTATTTTCAATATAAGGCTACAGAACCAGAACAGAATTTGGATTACTATACCATTAATTAAATGATTTAACTGTGGAGGTGGTTAGAAGTATCAAGTTCCTGGGTGTGCAGCTGACAAGCAGGTTAATTTGGTCGCTCAACAGTGAGTCACTGGTGAAGTAGGCACAATGCATTTTTCTGTGTTGTATGAGAAGAACAGATCTTCCTTCCCCTGTCCTAACCACTTTCTGTAGAGGAGTGGTTGAAAGCATCCTGTCATATTGTATTATTGTGTGGTTTGGGAGTATTGCTGTTTCAGACAGGAAGGCTGTGCAGAGGGTAGTGAGGATGACAGAAAAGATTATTGAATGTTCAATACCTTTGTTCAGGACATGGCATATAAACACCGTTTGACCAGGGTCTACAGTATTGTCAGGGACACTACACATCTTCTCCATGACCAGTTTTCTTTGTTACCTTCTGGGAGGAGGCTTTGTGATAGCTGAAGCAGAATAACAACTATAGATTCTGTAATAGTGTTGTAGCATATATTATCAGCTTTGTTAACTCTCAAGGCTTTTTTACCCACTATGTATTCAAAGTGAATTGTGATTAATATATATATGTGTGTATGTCATCATCATCATAAACTATTCACTGAAGAAAGAAGGCCTCTTTCATATGTTTCCAACCAATACAGTCCTAAGTTGTCTTTTGCCATTTGGGCCTGTAATACTTGCTGATATCGTTGATCCATTTTGTTTTAGATTTCTTTGATGGATAATTTTTCTTAAGTGAAATCCATTCAGTGACTGCCTTGGCCCACCTGCCATCAGTTCTCCTTGCTATGTGATCAGCCCATTTCCATTTCAATTTCTTTACTCTTTTGATGATAATGTATACTTTTATTTGTTCTCTAATCCATACACAGGTTTTTCTATCTTGTCTTATAATGTCAAGCATAATATCTTTCCATGGCTCTTTGCACTACTCATAGCACAATTGCACAATTGTGAGAATTATAGGAGAACCATTTGGCTTAAGAATAAATCTGAAAAAAAGTCAGGTTATATTTAATAAATTCACTAAAAAAGGGGAAAAAATCTGGAGAAGAACTAGACATAGTAGATCACAATGTATAACTTGGCCAACAGCTATCAATGGAAAGTGATATAATAAAAGAAATTGTATGGAATGTTAAATATGGTTGGCAGGTATTCAGGAAGCTAAGCGTATTTTCAAGAATAATGTCCCCCTATGCCTATGGGTCAGAGGTCGTATTCAGCAGAACCAGTAGTGGAAATTTTGAGTAGTTTGGAGAACCGGCAAATACCACTTCTAACTGGTCCCACCCCCATATATTCTCTGCCTCCCAGGTCCCAGCTGATCGGCTGGGTCTTCTTTTGTTGCCATGCACAGGAGAACGGAACTGGAAAGCAGGTTAGTGGGGTAGGGAGGGAGAGGAAATTTTGCAGTAACCTTCTCTCAGGTTACTGAGGGTGGGAATGGAGATTTTACAGTATCCTTTCCCTGCTATGCCAGCCAAGTCACGTCCACCAATCCATTCCCACAGAACTGATAGTAAAAATTGTGAATCCCACCACTGCTACGGGTATATATTTATTTTCATTTTTAATGTGTCCCAATCTGTTCACAGAAAAAAATACAATAAAGGTTATTATATCTTATATCATCTGTCCTGTCCTGTCCTGTCCTGTCTTGTCTTGTCTTGTCCTGTCTTGTTTTACCCTACTTTACATCTCACCTCACCTCATCTCATCTCTCCAGGGGTTAGTCTTACTTAAATTATTCTTTCCAATTTCATGATTCCAATATTAATTTTTAATATTTAACATTTCACAATAGTTTATCATAAAATACTGCTTTTGGAAGGATACATTGGACAAAACTTCATCCAAATTTATTAATTAAAAAAGAGAGATTGCAATTTGAGTCCCTGAATTATTATAATTCTCTAAAATATAGAACCTTTATATGATTACTAGCTGGATTAACTACATGAACAGTAGTTTTTTTTCCCTAGTTTGTGCCAGTGCAATGTGGAAGTGTCTCATTAAAGATTCTTTAGAGGTTTACATTAGTGTAAATTATGAGGTAGAACAATGTCTTCTGCAAAGTGTGATTTTTTATTCAAGTAATTGTATTAGCATAATTATCTTTTTGAGAAATTAAGTGCATCTTATTGCACTTGATGTGGCATAAATTATACAAAAAAGGAAATTTTCACTTATACATCTATGCTGTTTTCAACTAGCTACATTGTACCCTATAAACCAAAATTAAATGTAAACATTATATTAGCAGGGGGGATAATGCTATTCAAAAGGGGGAGGACAAAAACTGTGTGTAGCTTGTGCTTCCAACTCAGATTAAAAAATGGACCTGGTGAGAACCGATTAGGCAATACATTAAATTATTTTGATTCCCTTTTAAGAATGTCCTGGCTTTTACTTTAGAGTTCATTTAACTGTATATTTTACACTGCTGGGGATAAAATTCTAACATATTCCAATGCAATTTGAATAGAATTTTGTAACATATTATTTTAAAGAAGAATGATAACTTACTTCATATCGTCCATTGGCTCCTGAATTTTGTAATCCTTTTCACCTTATTTCTGAACTTTTGGAATGGTTGCGGAAGACATATTTTTGCCAAACTGAATTTCAGAGAAACCTGGTGAGAATTGGTCAAAATACTTTCACTCTTTATGTAACTTCAGAGGCACGTGTTTCATTGTTTTTGGACAATTTTTGGATGGTGTATTTGAATTATTTATTCATTTGCTCTGAGGTTCCGGCTTTCTACACAGAATGGGTTCAAAGAATTTTTCATCATCTTCATGACTTTAGTCTATGTTCTAAGATGAAAAAGTGAACCTTTGATCTGAGTGAATTTGACTATTTGAACTGCCTTATGTTCTTGAACTAAATTCTCAGATAGACCAAGTTAAAATGGAACCCATTCTGGTTTTGGAAGATTTCCATACCATCAGGGAGACTTGGTCTTTGCTAACTTTCAGCACAATTTGCATTTTTGCTGTATTAGTCACATCTCTTACTTGTTCTACCAAAAAAAAAAAGATTCTTTTTACATGATAATCTCACATTCAACAAGACAATCTTCTTGTCAATCAGATATATACTTGTCAGCCACTTGTCCACAAACCAAATGCCATCTAATCTTCTGTTGTATATTCTGATGTTTTTGATTTACCTTGGGATCTCTGCTTTTTCAATCTGGTTCAGAATCTGACATTAATCTCTTCTCCTGAGTGTGTTCTTTCCCATTCAACTCCTACCTGTAAAAGCAAATGTGAGGAAATTTTGGCCACCACAGAAATCTTTCAAAATTGACACCATTTTCTCAATGAATACTACTAAAGTCCAAAATACCACAAAAATGTAGATTAGTTAGAAATTTCTCACAATTCCAACAGCAGCTGTTTAGGGGGCAATATTGTTTTTCCTTGTAACTTTCATGAGTCTTATATTTCTACGTAAAAATGGATATCTTATTGTGTAAGACACAATATTTCTTTCCCAACTTCCATTCTTTTTTAGGAAAACTACGTCTGCACAACTCATAGCCTGCATCGTGGAAGAAGAGTAAGTAACTCCTTCTCTACTAACATTTAGCAACAGCAGGACCATATATGTAGTATTAGACTGATGTTTTTCAGAGACTCCTTATCTTGTTTCTTCCCCTTTTCTTGAAAGAACTGAATTGCAAAAATTGGCTTAAGAGGTCTTGTAAGGATGAAGTTGTACAGTTTTAGCATATCAATTAGTTAGTTGTACATTTTAAAATATTTAAGACAGCCCATTTCTTGTCTTTTACGGACCTTTCATTAGACAAGATGTCATGACTTAAATTTTCTCTTGTCACTTGTTGTCAGTCTAAGTCTCTGACCAAGAAGCCCTCAGAATTGGTGTATTCCCTTATAGCAAGTGCTTTGGCTCCTTAGATAGGGCCTATTAATGACCATGCCCTTTCTTCTAAGCTAGTGAATTTCATTCAGTGTTGTATCACTTCTAATTAAGTGGTCAGTTTATTCAGCAAGTGGTCCAAGCTCACATTTGCCTAATCAACTAATTTATGATAAAAAGTCTCAAAATTATTCTAAATTGTGACTCCATTCCATATTCCTTTCCTCATTTTGAACCCTGAAAAAAAAAGCAAAAACAACCCCCCCACAATTTGATGAGAAGGCTGTAATGCAGTGTAATTTTGCAATACAATTAACAAAATCCAGTATTGGGAACAAGTAGAGACTGTAACCTGGACTGTTTATTTCTTCCTAATAGATCAACAAAGAAAAATTAAATATGTAAATGCCATCATCTTTTCCTTGATTTATTTTTATGTTATTACACCAAATGGCTAATAATCATTCATGAACTGAGTGCAAATTGTAAAAAGAGATGTATAAGAAAGGAGATTATGAACAATACATATGCAGAATCATGTTCAAATTAACTTGTTTACATGACTTTTTTCTATATGTGAGATATTATAGTAGTAAAAGTTGAGCTATTTCTTACAATCTGCAGTTTGGATGATTAAAAAAAATGAAAAAGTCATGAAATAGAGTCCAATGTTTTCTTTGAAGTTTCCATCCTATTTTGTTTTCTAATTGCTTTGCTTTTTGACAGATTTTCTATCTGTTTAGTCTTTCCCATTTAAAGGTGCCAGTTGATGGCAAACATAAGAAAAAGGCAATAGAAAATTAATTCAAATATCTTGAATTTATTTATAGGAATAACTTATGTGAAA
Source organism: Laticauda laticaudata (assembly GCA_004320025.1). NCBI lineage: Eukaryota > Metazoa > Chordata > Lepidosauria > Squamata > Elapidae > Laticauda > Laticauda laticaudata. The sequence goes on from BHFT01039989.1 coordinate 44,287, forward strand.
ATAAACCATGAATCAGTAAGAGTGCATTGGAAATTGGAGCCTTCAGAATGAGAGAGTTAAACCAGGCATTAACAATGCATCTTAAATGTCCAGAAATTCAATTCTGATGTTAGGAACCAGTTAACTTCAGAAATGTAACAGGCTCAGCGCATGAAATATTTTACCAAAGACAGATGTATAGTCAATTATTGGAAGAAATTATATCTACCACAGAACACAAGCTGTGTATGGCATGCAGTTTACAGTAGGTGTAACAGAATGTGAGAAAGTTTTAGGATTTACATACTAGGCCTTTTCCTTTTACCATTCTGAGTCAATAACTTTAGGCCATTTATTTCCTTGTCTTGAGAATGAGAGACAAAAAATGCAATTCCAGAATCTTAGAAAGAGGCCAAAAGTGTGTAGTTATCAAAGGATGGACAAAATTTAACTTCTGCTATAGATCAGTTATAGATTATTTTCTTCATTGAATAATGATTATAAGGTGTTTTCATCAATTTTGACATCCAAAAGCTTGTTAGAGACTCCCTAGTTCGAAGTAAAGTGTTGTAGGAAATCTTAGCATAATCCAATCAAATCTTCAGAAAATGGTGATAAGTTTGCAGTTTTGAAAAAAAATAAGAAGAATCTGGAAAGAAAAAGAATTTGGTAATAGGGATAGGCATTCAGCATGAGTAGCCTGAACTCTAATTATACTCTGCTAAGATTTTTTTCAGTTTCCCTTAATATTTAAGTTGGCCCAAATTTATACTGGAATCCCCTGATGAATGAGATTTTCCTTTATATCTCCTGATAGTTCTTCTGAAAAAAGGAAATAAAGACCAGAACTTGACCAAGCAACAGCTTTTTTTATACCAAATATTTATACTGTCATGAGTTGTATTTTTTGGGGGTAAACACTTGTATTATCAAAGCTAGCTGTCAGAAGTCTCAAAAAACTGATGTAATTGTCTCAGTCTGGTTGTTTTGTGTCAAAAGAAAGGGTGCTCATTTTTCAGCTCCCTTTGCCATGAGGAGAGTTATAAGTCCTATGCTAGATTCATCTATGGGGAAATTCCCTTAGTGATCTTAAACCATCTTACACCTTAGAATTTATACTGAGTAAACATGGTAATACATATGCCTCCTTTCCCTTCATATTTCTTAGACAGGCATGCAGGAGTTCAGTAACAGAAGGCTGAAGCTATTGTAGTAGTTGCTGCTGGGTATTGTGCTAGTAGAACAGGTAACTAAATCATAGATTTTGTCCCCCTTGATGGGCTAACTAGTTCATCTGTGTTGCCCTTTTGTTCAGATATTATTGGCAATTTGATCTGGGCTAGTATGACTGCAAAAGGTGTTGTAGACATTGCTTGAATTCTGGGATTGAAATGCAAGTTCTCCTCCCATAAAACTGGAAGAGTAGACAGATCTTAACAGAAGGTCAGCAGTAAATCCTGGTGATCCAGAAATGCTGTCCTTGATTCAGTAACAAGCTAACAGAAGTAAGTTTCATAGATTCAACACAGCTACACAAATTTATTTATTACAGATAAACAAGAAGTCATTTAAATGCAGAACATCTGCTTGAAGCAGCACACAAAAATCAAACCCTATATGTATGCCATTCCTAGGATTTAAATCCCAGTATGTTTGCTCCCATCCTTTTAAGCCAACAGAATGTTGGCCATTATTTTACCAGTCTTGAGACATGAAGACATTTGTTCCACATTTATAACCTTACTGTGACAGCACTTATACTGAGATTTTTCAAAAATGAATATGAGCCAAAATAATTTCCACATCTCTAAAACAGTCTATTTATATGTTCTTTGAAGCACAGTTTGGAATTCCTTCAACACCAGTGTTAGGAATGATAGTCACCTAACAGTGGGTTGGCAATATATAAACCAGGATAGTTATTTAATACTGTTGTATCTTTCAGAGAATGCTGTAATTGTGATTGGCTGAGGTTCCTCCAAGGGCCGTAAAATGGAGCCAGAAACCTGGTTTGTTCTCTTCTTGCATTTACTTATTGCCTTTTGCCTGAATCTCGTTCTGCTTGGATTGCTGTGAGTCTTGCAAACTGTTAGCAAACTCCATTTACTGAACTTTGTTTATGATACTGGACTTCGTTTTTGGATTATCCCTGGACTGATTGTATTGAATATTACCTGCTTTAACCATGTATGATTTGTACTCTTTGTTGGATTTTGTTTACCTGTTTACTGGAAGTAAAACCTACATTTTACAACTCAGTGTATCTGTGTGTTGGTTGTGTGTTATTTAACACCACTCTCACTACGTTTTCCTGAGTGAACTCATTCTCCTAACGGGGAATACCTCAACAACCAGGCTCATAATGCATTATCTCAGAATGCAAAAGTTAATGTTGCACTTCAACTAAAACCCTCAAATCAAAAAACAACTGTGATGAATAACATACCACAAATGAATCATAGTAACATATCAAAACAAGATATTCCATTTTCCTTTTAAAAAAAGGTATTTCACACATCATAACTATTTTCTAATTTTATGTGAGGAATCTCCTACAAATCTGTATTAAAATCTTGGTAATATGTTTATTTCTAGGAGAGAAGGCAAAGCCATATTAATCAAATAGATGCATGATTTTTATTCATCTCAATAACAAAGCTACTGATATAATTTCATACAATTTGTAATGTCAATAGTAATATCAGTTGGACATCATCATGATTTATTATGGATATGGGTGATTCTGATGTGAAACTGTACAATAAACCAACTTTCTAGAACTTTGGCTTTTCAACACACAAAATGCCAGAGTGATCTGATAATATTTAATTAATGATTCATTGCAAAATAAATTCAAATTTCTACTTTTTATAAAAGCACCTTTATAAAATAAAATGGCAGCCATCTTAATTAACTAAAACTGTCATATGGGTAACAGTTGTTATTGTGTGGATTATTCCAAAAAGATCTCACCGGAAGCTGACAAAATGTATAGCTTTTTATGGAAATCAAAGATAAAATATTATATATATTTTTGGTGATATAAAACAGGGTGAATATAATAGAATAAGTTTAGGATTTAGACAATGTTAGTTAGAAAGGCATGTTTCTTTTAAGTAAAATTAGTGGCTAAGTCTTAAATAATCCCCTGTAGGTGGTAAAATGTCTTATTTAAGATTGTTCATGTATAATTTCTCCAAAACTTAGAATTGACTATATTTATCTTGCTTTCTCCTTTGAACCACAATGATGTTTTTTCTTTAAAGTGTCATAATGTACAGTATAGAAGGAGCTGTTACTTAGAACATTTGACAGTGAACAAACAGTTGAGAATAACTTTCATTTTGTTTGTTTCAGAGGGATGGATTTGAAAAGAAGAGATACAATTCTGATTTATCGTAACCCCCTCTTGATTTTTTTTTTTAAAAAGCCTTGCAGTATATTTCCCCCTTTTTTTTCCTTCTTGTTTTGAAAGAAACCAGGGAATAATTTAAATTTAGATCTGGCACAAATGAAATATCACCCATTTACAGAATTTCTCCCATACTGCACAACTAGTTTTGAAATTGTGTTAATTTTGAATAAAATCTAACTCTAACTTTTAATATTGCTCCCAATATTCATGAAATTAGTGTTCTAACAAAATCCAGTAAACAGGGTGAGCAATGGCAAGCTATCACACACATAATAAATTATATTTTGTGTCTTCAGTTAAAAGGGTTGCATGGTTTGCTAGTTAAAATATTCACATCTTTTATATATAGAGATGGGCCAAAGGTCTAAAACTCTTTCCTGTTTAAAATCTGCTTCTAATTTCTTACAAAACCTTAGTGGTGAAATATGTTCATATATAAAATAATTGAGAAGATCAGTGGGCTTTAAAGAGCAATTAGAAAGAAGAATCATTTATTATCTTTGAAACAATTTTTAAAAATTATTTGGATCTAAACATTTAATGTGATTGATAAATCATACAAATTCGGACCTTTCTTAAATTTTAGATCAGGCACCTCAACCAGATATTTTTTAGCTATGTATTATCTCAATTTATATCTCTGTCCTTCACCTCCCCCCCCCCCCATNTATTATCTCAATTTATATCTCTGTCCTTCACCCCCCCCCCCCCATATTTATCTTTTTAGATATGGCAGTGGGGCTGGGCTGGGTGTGGTGACTGGATCTGTAAGTATTTGGTAGTGACTGTCACTATTATCTTTGCTTTTGTCAGGATTGCAGGATTGCAGACAGAACTGGTACACAATTTATTTCTCGATTTATAGCTCCTGGTGAAGAAGTAAATAGCAGGTATGGCTAGGGATGGAATGAGATAACTTGGTGCGGCCAGTTCACTGCCACCAGCTTGCCACCACCAAGTCACCTCTGCCAATCCACAAAGTCATTGCAGGACAACTCAACAACTCAATGGCCAAATTGCTGTGGAGACAACTCACCGTGGGCAGCTGGAGCGAGGGTCAGCTGGATGGACAGGCAAGTATATGGACAGAGTCCAGAGCAATGGCAGTGGCCATGGGCTTCCCACTGGAGGGAGAGTGAGGCAGGTGTGTGAGCAAGCAGGCGGGCAGAGTGCAGAGCGGTGATGATGGCTGGGGACTCACCATTTTCATTGCCTGCTGCCACTGAAGTTCTGAACTATTCTGAGTTTTGGCTATTCAGAGGCAGTGGCAATGTTCAGGCCATTCAGTGGCAGCTGTAATGGTTGGGGTAGACAGAGGGGAGGCGGCAGAGGCTGGGACCATTCCATTTTCACATACCCCCACTGCTGCAAAATGACCTGACAACCAACACTGATGAATGGTCCATGTGGTGGTTTGAGTGGGGGTTTGAGCAGGTGACAACAGAATCAGGTAGTGAGTTCCAGACATTGACCACCTCTGTTGCTGAAATCGTACTTCCTGTAATCAAGTTTGGAGTGGTTTACATTAAGTTTATATCTGTTGTGTGCTCTTGTGTTGAGCNTGCTGAAATCGTACTTCCTGTAATCAAGTTTGGAGTGGTTTACATTAAGTTTATATCTGTTGTGTGCTCTTGTGTTGAGCTTGTACCATGGAAAACCTTGTTCCAGACAATGTAATGTCACAATCTAACTGGACAAAAACTTATTATAAACATAGTTAAGTCATGCCATCAATTAATCTAATTCAAAATTTTAAATACACAAGTGATAGCAGCATCTAAGATTTCAAATGGGACAGCTGTTACTGAATTTAAGTTGAAAGAATTTTTGTGCAAAGCATTTGATTCATTCATTAAACTTGAAGAAAAAATCTTCATTTTTAAAAATGGGTATTACCTTCATCAGATTTTCATCAAGTTGGGTCCCTGGGGGGGGGGGGGGGNGGGGGGGGGGGGGGTGGATGGATCAATGGATGGGTGAGTGGATAGATGGATAGATAGTTAGGGGATAGGTAGATAGATAGATAGTACATAGATGATAGAAAGAAATATAGATAGATGATAGGCAGCTATTTGCAACCTAGATCATAATGCATGCAAGATTGGTTGTCTTCTAAGAAGCACATAACTGTTACACATGTTTTTAGTACACATGACAAAAGAGTTTGTAGATAGTGTTCAGAACAAAAAATCAAATTATACACACACACACATACACACACACCTCTTTAAGAATATAATACTTATTCAGTTTATTTTCATTTCAATTACCATTGCTGTTACAAAGGGTGATGAGATAGCATTGTTAAAAGACACATGTACTCTTCCCCCACCTCTTGTTTCTGGTCTTCTTCCACATGGAAATTAGATTGCACCTTGGTCACCAGTGCATAATAATGAGTTCATGCGTACCAATTAGTGCAATACAAAAGAGACAGCAATTAAAAATTTGTGAAGTAGTAAATCATCTTGGCAAATTCATTTATATTTTCTGGAAGAGAGGGGACCAATTTAATATGATTATATATATATTCAGGTATTTGTGTAAATTATACATTTTCTACTCTCATTTTTTTGAAACACCTATTTTGGCTGCCAAAGATTATTGTTTATTGACACAGATAACTGGTGAATTAATACATTAAGAATGATAAAAGCACAAGCAATTTTTATGCAATAATTAAAGAAATATATTCATACACCTTTAGTTATGATATATTTCATGCACAAAAACAAAAGGATGTTGACACTTGAAACCTCAAAACTCTACAACTTATAAAAATTCCATCTGTGAAGCTAATATCCTGAAACTGACATTTATATAGTACCTAATGAGGTCTACAGTTGTGTCAAGTATGAAACTGATCTGATGAAAAAATCCAATGTGTGGATTAACAGAAATAGGACATATTTATCTTTTTTCTCCAGTTATCACATAAATCTGTAATGTAATTCTGTCCGAAGTTATATATTAAATATAAGCACATCTCTGCATTTAAAGGAAAAACAACTATTAGAGTAAAACAAAAGGAAAAGCCTGTTAATTCTACATAGGAAAAGGACTGGCAGAGTCAGGGGGAGAAGTAAGAAGAGGGATCAGCCTAGAACCATTACATAATCACAAATAAAGTTCCCTTTGATTATTGTTTATATATCTATAACTATGAGTTGAGAAGATTCTTGTACCTAAACTTTTAGCAATAAATCAGTTAAATTGAACTTTCACTTGTGGCCCTGGTATTTTGCATCTGACATTTTTTGTTCTAACCTGTCTTTACGGTAATCAGTAGGATGATAATGAGCAGTAATCATGGCTATGGAGCTTTCTGTCCAACTGATGTTGGATGACAAATGGTGTCAAAGACTGACAGGTGGCAAGTTATTTTCAGTGATAACATCTTCTGAAATATTTGTTAAGGTTGTTGATGATACTCCATTATCCTTCTGTTATTAATAGCTGATGATGATAGAAACATGGCAGGAACAGACGCAGTGATCCACTGAGTCTGCTTTGAGGGGTTTTTATTTTATTTATTTTGTTTTTTTTTTAAATTTGTCAGACAATGGACATGGGTGTATCCCAAGCATGTTTACACTCAGTTATTGATGACTGACCCACTGCCTCTACTGGTTCCAAGTTCCCACTATACTTTCTAGCATTACTTTTGAACATTCCTCCTGTCAGTTGTGTTCTCCTCCCTCTGTGTTCTTGATTTTTGCTTAATATTGAAAATACTGCCTTCTAGAATCTTAGGCATTAAGATTAAGAATCTTACCCTTAATATTTTTAAAGGTTTTAATTATGTCCTTTCTTTTCCTGTTATCCTCCAGGATACGCATATTTAGTTCCTCTAATCTCTCCTGATGTGTTTTGGACCTTGCATCATTTTTGTTCCCAGCCTCTGGAATATTCAATCTTATTAATAACTTTTTTTTTGTCAGTGAGGTCTCCAGAACTGGGCATTATGATAAACTGGAGAAGTAAAAATACAATCTGTGTATCCCATTGGTTAAAGTAACTTTCACTCCATTTCTTTTTCTAACTCATTTTATTCCTTGTATCTCTAGACTTGTTTCAGATAAACATTTTCAAAGTCACTATAACACATCAGGTAATCAATGCACAAATTGTGGTTGAAGACCACAGAGTTGGGTAACTTCCAAGGTGTTATTTCTAAAAGTTCCCAACAATGTAATATTCAGTATTATAGAAGTAGAAAATTACTAAATATATAAGCATGTTAAATATTAAATTTTAATAGAATTTAAGTTAAATCTATTTTCCTCACATTTGTACCTTCCCTTGAGGTGGAGATTTATGACATCAAGCAACTCTTGGAGAATGTGACTTTTGGGGGTTGTTTCTAACTTGTAATATTGTGTGGTAATTCCGAGTTGCATCAGATCTGTAATTACCATGGACTTTGCTAATTTGCTATGATCTGAAATTACCATGGACTTTCCTAAATAAAAGAAATATTTTTGGAAGATGGACTTTTTTCTTTTCTTTTTAAATGGATTTCATCATTTGGAAACCTGACACTTCTACTACTTTGAGTGTGTTGAGGGAGATTTCCTGCTTTGGCTAATTTGGTTTCAAATGGGCTCAGGAAATGTCATGAATGATAAGTCTGTGAAAAGTCTTCATGCCTCAATATATACCAGTAGTTCCCAAACTTTTTCAGTTCACTGCCCCCTTCGTGCTACAAACTCATCCTCGGTGCCCCCCACCCAGGGGTGGGATTCAAATTTCTGTGGGCGTGACCTAATTTGAGGGTGTGGCTTGCTGGTCATGTGACTGGCTGTCATGGCTTGCTGGTCACATGACCGGGTAGGTGTGGTTTGAGGGTCATGTGACTGGATGGGCGTGGCCAGGTAACTGGCAAATACAAGTGGTCCTTGTATTTAATGGCCAGTTGTTTAGCAAGTGTCCTAATTTATGACTGGCCTCCCCAGAGCTACTTGACCTGTTTTTGGAGTTTTGACAGCCATGCACACACACACACACA